>LGRX02007459.1:0-41414 GCA_001247695.2 Cymbomonas tetramitiformis
CTTAAACCACTGTACGGACTACCATAGGACTCCCGTGGAAGAGACTGTTACCAGCTTAAACCACTGTACGGACTGCCACAGGACTCCGGTGGAAGAGACTGTTAACATCTTAAACCACCGTACGGACTGCCACAGGTCTCCAGTGGAAGAGACTGTTACCGTATTATACCACTGTACGGACTGCCACAGGACTCCCGTGGAAGAGACTGCTACCATCTTAAACCACTGTACGGACTGCCACAGGACTCCGGTGGAAAGACTGTCACCATCTTGAACCACTGTACGGACTGTCACCGGACTCCCGTGGAAAGGAAGCATTGGCAGCTTCAACCACTGTACGGACCTCACAGGTCTCCCGGTGGAAGGGCTGTTAACAGCTTAAACCACTGTACGGACTGCCACAGGACTCCGGTGGAAGAAGACTGCTACCAGCTTAAGCCACTGTACGGTGCCACAGGACTCCGGTGGAAGAGGCATTAACAGCTTAAACCACTGTCGGACTGCCACAGGACTCCGGTGGAAGAGACTGTTACCAGCTTAAACCACTGTACGGACTGCCACAGGACTCCCGTCGAAGAGACTGTTGCAGCAAACCCACTGCAGACTGTCACCCAGGACTCCCGTGGAAGAGACTGTTACCTTATTAAACCACTGTACGGACTGCCACAGGACTCGGTGGAAGAGACTGTTACCAGTTAAACCACTGTACGGACTACCACAGGACTCCAGTGGGAAGAGACTGTTACCGCTTAAACCACTGTACGGACTACCACAGGACTCCGGTGGAAGAGACTGTTACCAGGTTAAACCACTGTACGGACTGCCACAGGACTCCAGTGAAAGAGACTGTTACCAGCTTAAACCACTGTACGGACTACCACAGGACTCCGGTGGAGGCTACCAAGGTTACTTAAGCAGGGTATGACGCGATCTCTTTAACAATGTCGCTTGGGCAGCCCCAGCGGCGGTGGCTTCGTGGGCAGGCAAGACGCGCAGCAGAACGTCTTGAAGCGAGCGGCTCCTTAGAAAAACTTTTTAACCTCAGGAAAGTAGGAGCTGCACTCGCGGCCAAAATACTTACCTGTGTTTTCAGCCAGTCTAAATATGTCACCCCAGTTTTAGGAGGCACAGTCGCTCGATGCAGCGCAGTGGACAACTGCGAAACACAGGAGATATCTTGTGTCACACTCTGAGACGCAAACATGTCACACGGTCTCAGGAACAATCATAGTGTTGTATGCTCCACAATATTCATTCGAATATTGCAGCACTCTTTCAGAAAGTGAGGACCTCCAGTAGCCAGGTGGCCCAGACAAAGTGAGTATGTCTCGCGCAAATTATGTCGGTCTCGGAAGCTTGTGGGTCCACAGCTTCACAGAGGTACACAGTCATCTCCTAAATTTCCAAGAGAGAGAGAGAGAGAGAGAAAGGGAGAGGGAGAGAGAGAGAGAGATACAGTAGTGTAAGCGCCGCGGACTGTAAGAGCACATTTCCGGGGGAACGTTCCAGGAGAGATGACAAGCAAGAGAAAACAAATACACTTCGAGAATGTGCACATGTATTCGCTGCAAGATATTCACGAGGCCAAGCACACCGTCGTACCTCTTGAGTGTGAGAGTATGCGTGTTGCAAGTGCATCGTTTGCAAGAAAACCCCATATGTGAGGAAGTACACAAATATCGCGATAAACACGTTCCTGCGCGTAAGAAACGTAGCAGTGCAACACAATCTCAACAGGTTGAGGCCTTTTGGTAGGGTCGGACATGTGACAATCTTTTTTCGGTGGAAAGCCCTCCTTTGAACAACTGCAATTGGAAAAGCGGTAGGGCGCCACATACTCTCAGAAGTGATTGAGAAAACGAAGGTCGCGTTACGTACTACATATCTCTGCACGAACCTGATGCGAGCAAATTTCTTCAAGAGCCTCAAGACTTCCTCTATCAGAACTCGAAAAGCTTTGTATTTTTTTGCGCGAAGACTGCCATGTGTTCTCTTACCCATGCGCACCCAGCGTGCAGCTTTTGTACGTGGTGCACTCATGGATGGGTTTTTACTATCAACAGTCAGTGGATCCGGCGACTCCTGATCTCTCACACGGTTCACCCGTTTCATGGACACAGCGTCCAGCGAAATTGCACTTCCTCAGGCAAAACATCGAGGCCGAGGGAAACTGTCTCGCCCATTGGAAAGGAAACAACGGCTCCGTTGTGAGCGTGGTCTTTCCGTGTAAAGAATATCAACGCCTCCGATAGCGATGTCTTTCCGTGTAGAGAACGTGAAGGCAGTGGTTCTCATACAATTCGCAAAACTCGGCACAAAAGCATAAGATCCCTCCACAAAAACTAAGTTTCTTCAAGAGCCTCGAAAACTCGCAAGAGTGCAGGCCGCAGTTCGCACAACCCGCCGACCTCGCAGAAGACCTGACGCCGAATCTCCATCCGCAAAAACTAGGTTTCTTCAACAACCTTCCTTCGCTTGAAATCTCGCAGGTTTCGCTTTAAAAAGTATGCAGGGAAGTTACGCAATTCCGGTGAGGGTGGGGCGCAGATCGAGATGGTGAGTACCAGAGGGAGGGAGGCGTCTCGATGAATGCGCGGATATCGAGTGCCTCGCGCGGAAATACAGCTTAACGGTCGAGTGTGAGGAATACAGTAGAGAGGCCAGCGCTCGATTACTGTACTCTGGAACCCGAGTCTCCGGACCGAAATAGCGCGAATATTACTTAGGGTTTGTAACGCAGATTGAGCTTATGGGCGTCCGGAGATGTGTGGGCTAACGTACGCAAGTTAAACTGAAAGGGGGCACTCTTAGCTGCCGAAAACTTTTCGATTTGCTCGGTTCCGACATCTGCAACTCATGCTATGAAATATTAAAGATGCCCTAGGAACAGCGGATCCTGCGCCTGCTGAATGTTCACGCGTGAATAACAAACAAACATCCGCCCTAGGGCTCCAATACGCCACGGGACCTAAAAGAGGAGTGCAATACCTTTCCAAAACAGTTTCATTTGCTCGGTTCCGAGCTCTATAGCTCCCTCGAAGAAATATCTAAGATGGCCAATTATCTGCAATGCACAAGCCAGCCACAAACCGTGGTTAGAATAGCTCATAAGCATCCGCGTGTGAACAAACGTACGCAAGTTAACCTGAAAGAGGGCACTCGAAGCTGCCGAAAACTTTTCGATTTGTACGGTTCCGACTTGTGTAACTAATGCTATGAAACATCAAAGATGCCCTAGGACAAGGTACGGTATCGGTTGCGCTAATATTCTGATAAATCGATTTATCAGAATATTAGTATCAATCAATAACTTTTTTTTGAATATCAGAATATTGACTATTGATTGATATATGAAGTCGAAAAATCAGAATCGATCAATACCATGCCTAAATAAATCGGTATCAATTGATCGTTGGCGTTGATTAATCATAATCGATTGATTGCTACATTGAAATCGCAGTATCGATATCAGAATTGAGAAGGTCTCCCCGGTGGTATCTTTTTTCGGTGACTCTGACGATGAGGATGAACATCCTACGCCTGCTGCAAGTGCGGCGGGAGGTGCAGATGAGGGTGTAGATGAGTGGCTTGCATATATGGCGCTACCTGAGGCGAAAAAAGATGTCGATGTGCTTAAGTGGTGGAAGAAAAACGAGTCTGAGCTTCCCGCGCTTTCTAGGATGGCGAGACAATTCTTGGGTGTTCCAGCCTCCACTGCAGGTGTGGAGCGAGCGTTCTCTGCTGTCACATTCATGCACTCAGATTTGAGAAAGAATTTAAGTGAGGGGACAATCCAACACTCCCTTATGGCTGCAATGAATTAGATATGTGAGAGAACTCTAGCTTGTCGTCGGGTGCCATAGATAAAGTGTGGCCTCCTAGTCTGCCTGTGTAATTTTGTATTGATATTATTGATAGTATTGATAATCAGCAACTTTAACAGTGATATCAGTATTGATTGATAGCATAGTGTACTTAATCAAAATTGATTGATAGGGCCTTTGTAAAAATCAAAATTGATTGATTAGAATAGGTAATAAATCAGAATTGATTGATAGAGCAACCGGAAAAATCAGAATTGATCAATAGTACTTGGCAATATATCAGAATTGATCGATAACCTCTAGACCAACCGATACCGTACCTTGCCCTAGGAACAGCGGAGCCTGCGTCTGCTCTATGTTCACACGTGAATAACAAACAAACATCCGCCCTAGGTCCAACATAGAACACGGAAACCAAAAGAGGAGTGCAACGATACCTTTCCAAAACAGTTTCATTTGCTCGGTTCCGAGCGCCATAGCTCATGCAACGAACTAGCGAAGATGACGTTCACGTGAATTAAGTATCGCAATCTTCGAGAAGCCTACGCGCTTAACTCCTATGCTAGCATGGGTTTCATTACCTCTTTGGTCGACATACCATTCGAACTTTGTCATACCATTGTTTTCGCTGAAAGACCCTACATATATTTGGCGGTGGTTCTCATGCGGTCCATTCGACATACCCACCAAGGCCATTGGGGGTCCCTAGAGGGGTATTATGGGGCTAAAATTCAAGGAATATGTCAATTAATCTTACCCCGTTTCCGGGGTAAATACCAGCATAGGAGTTAAGCTGACGTCCTTGAGGTTGCAGTGAGAACTCGCCGCAGAAAACAAAAGTTACTAATATTATGAATGATAGGGCTTCGCTTGGAAGCGAATAGATATGATACAAGCGAGGTTATTATTGAACGATAATAACTCACGCAGCGTAAGTGCGGGTGATGAGTGCAGCGCTTCGTCCGAAGTCACTGTTGTAGCTCAATGCTACCTCATTATACGCAATGCCCCGCATCTCATAGATGCCACCGCAATCGGGTTGTGAACCCAAGGCATTGGTTGAACAATCAGTATCGGCTGAACGAATAAGCCATATGATACTCACATGCTTGTTCAGAACATGCTTAAAGCGAAGATGAGTTTTCTCCGAACCATTCGGTTCTTCAAGACTCCATCTTGCTTTGCCATCTCGAGTCCACAATACTGGCCTCTCGATGACAGGTGTCACTCAAGTCTCACCTTGAGTAAATGACAGATGATATGATTGTACATGTCATAGTCGACCGTACTGACGACTGTCTGTCATTATAATATATGACATGACTCGACATGACATGACATGGTATGATATGTCTGACAGGTATGACACGTATGACATGTATGACATGTATGACACATGTGTCATCGGTCATAACCCTGACAGATCTCCCCTCTTAAGAGAGTTGTGACCTCGCAACGGGCTTACCTTTGTATATGTCTTTGATGTCTTTGTTGTTGTTGCTGCTGCTGGTACCAGTCTTCTTACACCGATGTGAGGCGTCCCTCATGGTGTCTTTAGGATATTGGGGGGAACTGGGTCCACTTTAAACCCTCACCTTAGGCATTTAGCCTTACAGTTCTTAGGATGTAGCCCCCATGAATTGCGTATCGTATTGTAGAGTGACGATTCAAGGTTCCATGAATTGCGTATCGTATTCGTTCAGAGTGACGATTCAAGGTATCCGAGGTTTACGTTACGGATATATTTGCGCTTGCCGTCGACGCCTTTGCGAACGATGATCGACGTTTTCAACGAACGATTCTCGGCCTTATATATACAACTGATCGACGAAAACCCTTGGGTACATGTTTCCACAGTTATATATAGTGCACCCAACCCTTCCTCCCCTCCTGAAGCTACTATGGAGGTTCACAGGCGGTCACGGGGAGCCCGATTTTTGGGGCTTGTTTTAATGCAAACGGAGTGGCCCTGCTTAACGGAATTGGATTTATAATCCTTTACCCGGTCTGCTCAACTCCTCAATATTTGGTCCGGTACGCGCGCTTTGACGAACATCTGTCGATTCAGAGTGGATTCGACACGTACTAACGTGAGATTTGTGCTGGAAGTGACGCCCCGAATGTCATTCCTATAGTTAGGATGTATGACTGTCACCGGTCCCGGAACCCTAGACCCCGAACATATAACGGGAAGACTGAGTATTCTCCCGAGGATCTATTCTGATTATCTCTATCACACCGAATATACAGTCCAGCTGATATATTCCGCAGGTTTGGTACCACGCACGCTTAATTTTACACTGCGACTTTGGCCATGATTGGCTAAACACCGACGCTTGAGATGGGGTGAGGGACCCGCGTTAGAGAGGTTTTCGGTATGGGCGGTATGGCTCAGTTACGGACGCGCGGTTGATTGGACATGATTGGGGTGCGCGTTCGGCAGCTTATTTTCCGTGCAGTATCGTTGGGCTGGATTTTGTTGTTTCTGGTCGCTAGTACACCGTCCGACATTGATCACGTCCTTTCGTCCCACACGACCGCGTGCAATTTGCTGTTTCCCCGATTTACCCTCGACGACCCGCCGCAACTCGCTAGCCGTCGCCCACACCGTTAGCCTCACCTCGCATTTTCCACCTCACCCTGTCTCTGCAGTCATTTCATCATGGGTACTTCTACGAGATCACACACTGCGGCCGCACGCCGCTCACTAGTTACCGCATTTTCGACGATGCCGCAGCCAGGCATGCGACCACACCGGCCACTCCTACGGTTGCGGCTACACCGACTGCCTAAGGTGGGAACGTGTACGCGGGAAGGTCCCAAAGGATGAAGAGCTAGGTTTCTAGTTTTTGCCGCGGCATTAGTAGTTGCTTCCATGAAATGGGCCAGCCGAGTGTGTTGGAACACCGTTAACACCTTAAGGGCGAATTGCCATACTGCTCATACTGATCCTGTTTTCTAGGAACTTATTTTCACGTTTTCGGCAATAACTCAAGTTCTAGACATCCATTTGCCACGATTCTTCGCATATATTATATTGTGGAACTGGGTGGATGATATGACACTTCATTATCACTCGCACCGTATGTGCACACATGAATATATGTGACCCATCATCACCATACTTAAGGAAATTCTGTTGAACAGCTGTTGGGGGCATTTTTGGGCATGCGCCATGAACATGCCACCACTATTGACTTGATGTTATGAGTGGGCGATGACGTATCATGGTGTATACCAATGGGGGGAAATACCATATCCTTGATTTGAAGCCTTTAGAGCACTCTCCATAGAGTACGCTTTTGTCACCTGGCAGCAGAACACCCCTGCACTTTCCACAAAGTCCTCCACTCGATAAACCGAGTTTGGTGGGCATTGAAGGGTTGAGGGACCTCGCCCAACTCCCCAATATGGACACTATTACTTCATAAATATCCAATAGTTGACTACCGTGGTAGTTATGGATGTTTCCGCCCTCATACTGATCCCATACTGCTAAAAACGAATTCGCCCTTACGGTGTTAACTATGAGGGTATTGGATAAATTTTTGAAATAAAAAATTCTTGATATTTACCACTTTAGTAGAATCCTCCCTAAAAATAAAATTGTGATTACGAACCCGGCTTTCGCTTGCAAAAGTCTCCCAAAGTACCCCACCAATACGAGTCACATTTTGCAAAATTGCTTCGCGAAGTGGCCAAAAACTCATATTCAACCCTCAGAACCTCGTTAGATGTGTAAAATGTTTGAAACTTCTTTCTCCATTCTGGGGAGATGGAAGGGTCCTCCAAATTCTCACTGGTGGCCACCGCTGATAACATCGAAGTCCCTACCAAAGGTGTCGCATAGGCCACTAAGATGTCGTGTGGTGTCGCGGCGCTGTCCGTTCCCGCGTATCTGCGCCGATAGGCTTTGATCTCCTTGCTCGCTTGGGCCGCTGATAACATCACCATCGGTTCCAGAGCCATGGCGGTTCTCTCGCCTTTGCGCGTGGAGCTACGCCCCGGCGAACATCCCCGTATCCGCACGGATTTGCCATCCCCCGAAACAGGTACGCCTCGGAGGCTGAAAATGCTGCCCAAATTTGGAGTCCAAGGGGGTCAAATCCGGTCAGCTCGGACTCCAAGGCATTGTCAGCGATGGTCACCCATGAGTACAATGGCAGGCGCCTCTGCTGAGTTCCAGTACGGCTTTCAGCGCAACGCCGCGCTTCATCCACTTGCGTTTTCTCCACTTGCAAAGTGAAAGCTTCACTGTCCCCAATCTCAGTCAGGCGCACAGGAGTATGCACTGACCCATGCTGCGCCAGGTCTTGGATGTCCACTCCGATGTGCCGCATAGTCATTCAAATCCGATTTGTGTCGGTTATGAAGTGACTGGCGCTTCCGGGCATGGTTGGCAGTCGGTAAGAATATTGGGCCTCCGCGCCATGGCTGAAAGTCACTGAGGAAGAAGAGGACAGGTGATTTCTCAACCAGAAGGAGGCTCCTTCTAAAGTCCAGAGTAGCACATCTAGACGCCTGTGTCGCGAGTCACCATTGTCTGAAGGCGGGGGCGAGTTCCCTGGTGACGGATGATCAGGATCGGCTGAGTCAGAAGGCGATGAGCCGGTAGCCGGTGGATCAGCCGGTGCCGGTGGATCTGGCTGAAATGGTGCCGGCGCCGGTTGATCCGGTCCTGGAGCCGGTTGAGTCGGTGCTGGAACCGGTTGAGCCGGTGCTGGTACCAGCCAGGGACCAGATCCAGCTGCTGGCGCCGGTGCACCTGGTAAACCGCTCGCCCATCCTAAGGTGTGCTGGTATGGCGTCATAGGTGGAGCGCCCACCGCTGGTAGACCCGAAATCATATGAGGATAGCGTTGGAGCACTTGCTGATGTAGATTCTGCATGTACTCTGATACTTCCAACATCATCTGATTCTGCATTAGGGTTTGATGCTGATGGTTCAGTGCTGGGATCGAGGCATCTGCGGGCGTTCTGACTGAGGCGGGGTCAGAGAAGAGTACTCTGCGCTGTTCTGCCAGTCGCTGCTGGTGCTGTTCCCATCGCTGATGGCGTATCTCCCGGCGAGAAAGCTGGTTCACGGAGTCTTGGCTCAGAGATAAGTTTCTGACTGGGATTCGACTGAGGACATCTGCTTGGGAAGGGGGTTCGATGACTGGGAGAGGAGGCGGCTGGTAGGCGGCGAGTCCGATGGCACGCCTGCACGCGAGGTCGGCATAACTGACTGAACTGACTGTACTGACTGGCTGCTCCGTAGTTGTTGAGGTCAGCGAGGTAGTCAGAGGTCTGGACTCGCGGTTCAACAGGGACTCGAGCATAGCCGTATCCGTAGCTGCCTCCGTAGCTGCCTCCGTAGTCGCCTGAGTCAGTGAAGGAGTCAGTGAGGTTGCCTCGCTGTCCATCTCGGACTCAAAAGTCACCGATAACCTTGCCAGAGCGTCACCGATCACCTTATGCTCCGTAGCGATATCCGTAATCGGTGATGTCAGCGAGTCACCGGTCACCTTCTGCGTAAGCGTTGAGGTCAGCGAGTCACCGATCACCTTCTCCGTAAGCGGCGATGTCAGCGAGTGCCCAGAACATGCTATGCTTATGTGGCGTGGGCCACCTGTCAAGCCGGAGCCACCTGTCCTCCCCGCTGCCCCCACCTCCCCGTTGCTTGTTGAGGAGGGAGTTGGATGCATTGAGTGTGCCATGGGTTCGCCAGCAATGCTTTGGCCCATGCCCTCTGACCTCCCCGCTGCCCCCACACCCCCTTGGTTAGGGCGCGGAGTCCAGGCGAGAGTCGCACCCTGCTGCTGGCGCGTTCGCCAGTTGGCCACATCGGAGCGGGAGGGGAATTGGCGAAGTCCCTGTTTCTGCTCATTCGCCTCGTTCTGCATGTCCTGCTCAGATGTTGGAAGTTTAACTTCTGCCATTTCTCGCACTGCTATCGGGTCGCGAGATGGTAGGCCAGCAGGTAGATGTTGTCCAGCAGAAGCTGCTCCAGCAGGCTCACCCAGAGGCGCGTTCTCGCTGAAGGGCGTGGGCAGCTGGCCGTGCGGGGAGGTCATCACCGTAGCTCCAGACCAAGTGTGTGGAGTCCTGTAAGACGGCAAAGGGCTTCGCTGTCTCGGAGCTGGAGGACTCAGGTCGCGCGTCCGCAGCGGGCTCCTGCGGCGCGGCGGTGGCGGGGTCCGGTCTCGAGCCCGAGGCGGACTTCGCTGGCGCGGAGGTGGAGGGCTCATATCGCGGCTTCCAGGCAGTCGCAGAATGCCAGGGGACGGAAGGGGTGGTCATCAGGTTGACATACCGCTGGGGAGTCGCCCTCATGTTCCGCCCTGCACCAGGGGTGTCAACAGTCAGCACCCGTGGTGACGCCGCTCCTGCATGACGCAGGGGCGGATTAGGGCGCTGCTTAGGTACCGTTACAGCCTCCTCCATGGGAGGTGTCACACAAGCTGTTCCAGTAGCCAGAACCAGATGTCTATTACCCACCACTAAGTTGGGTGCACCCAACCTAAGAACCCTTTTTCAAACGTCAATAACTCCTCGAATATCGGACTTATAGTGCCAAAGCAAGGCTGGGCCATGGCCTACTATGTTCCCTTTGAACAATGGATATGCATTATACCTCTATGATCGCAATCTGCGGGGTATAATGGGACCGTATCAATAGGGTATGTGATGAAATATCCCGGATTTCTCTTAGGTTGGGTGCACAATACCTAAGAACGCGGGTAATATAAGGGACTCCCCGTGACACTCGAAGGTCCTTTGAAAATTCTGAGACCTATGTCGTCAAGTTCTCGAGTTGCTCTTTCTGCAGTGTCTTGTCAAAAGTTTCATCCGAGTTCATCTTGACCCTCAAAACCTCGGTTGAAGTAGCATGGGTAGGTAAAACCCCAAAATCACTTGGAAATTTTACAATTTTTCCTACCCCCTCGCATACTCCCCAAAATTGCTCACGGATAAGTTTGATTCGCTCAATAGTGTAGATGCGTGTGTAAAAGAGGACATCTTCCCCGTCATTTTGAGCTAATAAAAACCAGGATCCGGTACCGACAACTCCCAATAATCCCACCAAAGGGTAAGTTGGGTGCACCCAACCTAAATGGCTCTTAAGTTGGGCCCACCCAACCAGTGGGTAATAGACACAGAGGAGTCGTGCTGTGGAACTCAGGGGCCGCAGCTGACAAAGTCGACTTCTTTTTGGGTATCTGGAAGCTCGGCTCACCTGCTGCTGTCGCAGCCTGCGGCGGCTGACCCGGAGAGGGCGCCTTGTAGGTGCCCTTCGCCCCCTTGCCAGTGGCGGCTCCAGTGGCCGCAGCGCCTCTCGTGCTGCGCTGACTGGCCTGACGTCCTCTCGTACGCCTGGGTGTAGACGTAGGCGACGTTGGAGGTGAGCGCCCCGTGTTAGCGTTCTGCATCGTGGTGAATTGAGCGCTGAAAAGTGGAGATATGACCGTTGAGGAAGTCAAATCTGTCCAATTTGGGCAAATTCCCTAGAAAACTCAGAAAAACATTTAATTGTCGCAGTGGAAGTCGCGGTGAACAATAAAATATGCTTTCCAGTGTGCAATGCTGTTTCTGGTGGTCAAATTTCAAAAATTGAGTGACAATCGGCAAATTGGGTAAATTCCTGCCGGCCATCCCGAAGCACTCCGGACTAATTGGCTTGTTCTCAGTGGTGGAGACTATTTTTAACTTTCAAAGAATATAAAAAATGGAAAACTATTCTTCCGGGCTTCAATTTCCTCCTATGTAGTCTGATGAGCTCAAATTTGTCTAATTTTGCCTCTGTCGTGCCGGTTGGCCATCCCAATTTAAAATGTCGAGATCTGTGAGGACCCAGGTGTCGGGGCCAGGTTCCAAACGAAAAAACCCCATCAAGAAGTGTCAGGAATTATTTTGTCCACGTCAAAACTGCCTCCGAGGTCCTCTTTTTTCAATCTGGCTAATTGTCCACTTTTCACTCTCGGCTCGGGGCAATCTGGTTGTTAATTTCGGTAAATTTGACTTGCTGGCGGCTTCAGCTCCCACTTTCTGACCAGTTTGTAGCATAACAGTGTTGGTAAAGCGACTGTATTCATGCAGGGTGAAAGGCAGGGAGCAAAAGGCGCAGAGCAATACCACTTCCAAGTGAAGCCTTCGTGAGCACTTGACTGTATCCGAACAAGAGCTCAAGGGTCAGTCAGAGGTAAAATCTGCTTCCAATCTTGGGGCACAGGTCCGTTCTCGGCAATTTTGCAGTGTACAAAATTGCAATGTTCTAGATAAACAGTTGAACAAGGCTACAATTTAAGCAATTGCAATATCTGTATGCCAGGAAAGATTGACCAGTATTTTAACAGGTTGAGCAACAGCTCCTCCAAATAATTACTTCAAGCTAGAACAGCCTCCACTGGCCAAGAATTCATGTCTTATACTTTCAAGGCGCGCAGTTCATATCTCTAATCGATCTGTCCTATGTCGGCTGGCATATCATCATCTGCCACCTATACAAATCCTAATCAGAGAATCTGCATTTGGACAATCCTAATCAAGACAGTTGATTTCATTGTCCCTTGCTGGTCTTTGCCTTCTTCCTACGAGGAGCCACGTCCTGCACTTCTTCATCATCACTGTCACTGCCTCGGGTATATTCCAAATAAGCTACGTGCTCAGCTGTCCAACAGGCAGGATATTTCCTGGGTTGCCTCTTCGTCACTTCGGACACCCCAGCATTATTTTCACTCATTGAAGTCAATCCAGTATCTGGCCCAGATGGTTCCTTCGGTTGTACGTGAACAGTCTCCGCCACAGAGGCTGGAGCATCCTCAGATATGGCCTCAGACTTCTGCTCGGTGATAGGCTGATCCTCTGCGTGGCTGAACGGGTGAGGTCGGGGAGGTGCCCTTTGGCACCCAGATAAGTTCACCCTTATCATCCATGATCAACTGCAGTCCCAGTCTCTTCAACTTTCGAGCTTCAGCTTGTTCTTCAGCATCGTCAGCTACCAAGTCATCGAACTCGCTGACGTCATCCTCGGTGTCATCATATTCAGGCGAGGCAGGCTCCCATTTCGGACTGGCAGTATCCATGTCATGCTTACTGTCCGTGACACCCGCGTCATCATTGTCATCCGAATCTGGTAGCTTCTCCTTACTCCAGGTCACAGCACCTGCACCCGAATCGTCACTGTTCGTAGGCGTCGATTGTACAGACTTACGCCCCTTGTATGGAATTCCGCGATACTCATACTCGTCAGTCACACTCGTCTGATTCCAGTACGCAACGCTGAGCGGTAATGAAAATGGCGCTACCGGCTCCTTCACTCGAGTGGCGTCTTCCAGAAACCAGCCACCGCCCCTATTACGCTCCCAGCGGCGTAGCGCTCCAGAAGGGTGGACGATAATATGCCGCCAGCTATAATCGAGCCCAGGCTTTCGCTCCCCATAGTACGAAGTCAATGGCTCGGGAGTCCCCTTCCGAGCCCATTGCCATTTCACTGCCCCACTACGCATAAATACAATATGCCAATCGAATGGCTTGACATGGCCAGTGTTCCCTGGCACACACCCCGCATGCACCGTTCTGGAAATGTGTACCCGTCGACGGGGTATATATAGGTACACGTAGGTACACGCCAGTCCTGTTTTCCGGATGTCCATTTCTGAAGGAATATATAACTCATTTGTTTACATCGAAACTTGTCAAGGATGTCTTAGTCACTCATGGCCTTGACATATATGTGAAAATATTGCACTTTTTTACAACTCGGATTTTCACTGAGTTTTGGGCCCCAAGTTGGGAGTGGGTAGGTACATATGTACCTTGTCCAAGTACATGCCGGGTACATGTCGGGTACAGGCGTCCTAAATTTGTAGGGCAGCCAGCAAACGAACTGAGAGCTAGCACCTGCACTGCCATCGTACCGGCCTTTACAATGAATAATACCGCGCCCGCAAGAAAACCCCTAACCCTGGGTGCTTTGCCTGTTCAAATAAAGACTGTATATTTTCATAGCACCAACGTCTTATCTGGTGGCATCCTTTTTGCCTTTTGTCGGTTTTTGTTGAATTTTTGTGCTACGCACACAGTTACAGTCTCGTGCAGACCTACACCCCCTAGATTTAAGGTGGGTGCCACCCATTTTAGCATTACAGCCTCCCATTCTCGGGGTGTATGTAAATATATGAACAAACGTTTCATCAGACTCAGTTTGATTGGAATGACTTTGACGTACGTATCCAAGCTGAAAACATCGTCATTATCACCACTTTCAACAAATAGCACTTGAGCACCACCCGAATCTCGGTGACAAATCGCCTGGAAACCCCGAAATTAGGGCTATACCCTGAATTTTCAAATTTTGGAATAACGTGTCATTATCTACTCTCCAAATGCTATTCGGTCATATAAAAAAACCTCATTATCATAACTTCCGCCGATTGACACCTGAGCACCGCCCGAAACTGGGCGAAAAATCGCCCGGAAACCCCAAATTTCGGGCTATAACGTGGGCGAAATCTCAAGGCATTAAACCCACATGGTGGGCAACTGGTATTTCCCCCTATCCCTAGGCCTCCCCACTACCCCGACGTGAACACATCCAATGCAAACTATGTGAACATGGTTGTGTCCAGCCGTTACAAGGGACCTCTTGAATAAACAACAAAACAGAGCCAGGGAAAACGCCGCTGGCACACCCGCCCGGAGATGCTACAGCGGGCACTGACTAGATAACACCGACAGTTGCGAATAACCAAGGAACGACATGACCTGGTTTGGGCGTCCTACCACGGCTCTGGGGGCGCGTCGAGACAAGGTCTTAACACGCGTTCCCGATCCACTGGCCGACAGACATTCCCACGAATGAAGGTTCGCCGCGGCTCTGGGGGCGCGTCGAGAACAAGTCTTAACGCGCGTTCCCGAGCCACCGGCCTCCAAACCCTCATCCACATACGACGACGTATGTAATATGAAAACAAAGAAGAATAAAAAATACAACTGTGGAAGGGCGCGTGGTTGAGGAGCTATATATCCTCCCACCGCACCCATGCAAGCAAGCGCCGCACACCATAACTACAGATCCAACTTGCCTGCAGGAATAGGGCGCGTGGTTGAGGAGCTAT
This sequence comes from Cymbomonas tetramitiformis, assembly GCA_001247695.2. Taxonomy (NCBI): domain Eukaryota; kingdom Viridiplantae; phylum Chlorophyta; class Pyramimonadophyceae; order Pyramimonadales; family Pyramimonadaceae; genus Cymbomonas; species Cymbomonas tetramitiformis. Next base: position 14,924 of record LGRX02007459.1, read on the forward strand.
CCTCCTATCGCAGCCTACTGCCTCCGCAGACCCAAGTGCAAAGATACAAGGGACGTCTTGGAAAAACAACAAAACGGAGCCAGACAACCTGCTACCGGTGCGTGGTGGAGGAGCTATCCTCCCACCGCACCCATGCAAGCAAGCGCCGCACACTACAAATACATACAGATCCGACTTGCCTGCAGGAATAGGGCGCGTGGTTGAGGAGCTATCCTCCCATCGCAGCCTACAGTACTGCCTCCGCAGACCCAAGTGCAAGAATACAAGGGACGTCTTGAATAAACAACAAAACCGAGCCAGGGAAAACGCCGCTGGCACACCCGCCCGGAGATGCTACAGCGGGCACTGACTAGATAACACCGACAGTTGCGAATAACCAAGGAACGACATGACCTGGTTTGGGCGTCCTACCACGGCTCTGGGGGCGCGTCGAGACAAGGTCTTAACACGCGTTCCCGATCCACTGGCCGACAGACATTGCCACGAATAAAGGTTCGCCGCGGCTCTGGGGGCGCGTCGAGAACAAGTCTTAGAACAAGTCTTAACACGCGTTCCCGAGCCACCGGCCTCCAAACCCTCATCCACATTGTCAGGGATATGACCGATGACATATGTGTCATACATGTCATACCATGTCATGTCATGTCATGCCATGTCATATGTCATAATGGCATACAGTCGTCGAGTATTGTCAGTACGGTCGACTATGACATGTACAGTCATGTCTGTCATCCACCTAAGGTGAGTGACATCTGTCATCGAGAGGCCAAGTATATGGCATCGAGATGGCCAAGCAAGACAAGTCTTGAAGAACCGAAGTGTCCTGATAAGACGCGTCTTCGCTTCTAGCATGAAATGAACAGCATGCGAGCATCAAAGGCTATATCGACCAGCCGATGCGGGAAGTTCACCCAGTGCCCTCGGGTTCACAACCCGATGGTGGTAACGCATGAGATGTGTGAGGGCACTGGAAGTATATGAGGAGCATTGGGCTCAAGCAAGCACTTCTGGTCACCAGACTGCTGCACTCATAACCCACCATAATATTACTTTCGGCTGTTACTGTTCAATAGCAGCCGCGTCAACATAGCGTTCGCATAGCGAGCCCTGACATTGGTATCCTCCGCTCAGGCGAAGAACGAGAACAAGTGCGTGCAGCAGACTAGTCACATATATATATATTATATTGTATGCAGCTCGACTGAGTTCGCACATATCGTCGAATATCAGCATAACTGCATATACGCGACAACGTTTGCACAAAACATCGCCAGCGACACATATCGTCAGCGACGAGCAATGTTGCACATAATATCATCAGCGCGACCATATTCGCATTCAACAGCATTTCAGAAGTGAATATATTGCGACAAGGTGTGCGCACGAATGTACGAATCGTACATGTATGCTGTCAATAATCGCAGGGTATGGTACGATATGCGGGAATCATGCGCGTAAATGAAAAATGAGCGTCAGTGTTCATGATTCGCATCAAGCGCGACAGAGATGCACATAATCTCGTTATCAGCGACAGCGACATTCGCAAATGTACCGCGCAAACCGTACAGTATACAAACAGATGTGCGATGATAAAAATTCGTACCGTGCTACACAGATGCGCGATGATCATACTTCACACAGTGCGACGTAGATGTGCGGTGATCATATTTCATACCGTGCGACGCAAATGTGCGATGATTATAACTTGTACAGTGCGACGCATGCATCAGTATATGCGGATTAGCTGCGACATCTACAATTTGTATCACGCGCATACATAGTGTGTGTAATATCAATGTTCGTACAATATCGCACCAAGTGGGCGCATACAGCGACAGATGGACGCATGATAAAATGAGGCCCAACAATACACACACATGCTGCGCAGAAATAGTGTGTGCGATACCATCATCATTATACGCACACATGCTGTGCACGTCATCGTTATACACATAAATACTGTGATGATATGCGAGTGACATCCTGTAAATAACAACATGCTGTGATTGACAGTGAGTGGCAAAATTATCACACTTATCACACTTATCACAGATCATTGTTATCACAGATCATTATTATCACAGTCATTATCACATGACATGCTGTGATTGTGTGCACAAGTTATACTGTGATAATAATCAGCCTGATCACATAAATCTAGCATACATACACACATGCATAAATCCAAGCCTGATCACGATAACAGCTTGGCATGCACCCATACAGCCTGATCACGATAGCGGCTGTGCATTATTGTTATACATACCTATGATTTACTGTGACATCTTGCAAATCACATGTGTAACATGCTAGATCTTGCAAGTCCAGTGCTATATTGAAAATCCAAATAGTGTAAGATGCCAATCTCGATTGTTAAGACAGGAATTAGCTCAGTTGTTCCATGACGGAGGATTTGGGATTGGACATCTGTTCTCCTGTTAATCAGAGATTGGATATGCATCGGAGCTACTTGTGAAAACTCACCATTTAACTCATCATCCATTATGATGAGATGTACAGGATTACAGCAGTATATTAACTATATTGATATACATTGTACTGGTGATATGCTGTTCATTGGTATACAGACAAACCTGTATGATTAATCTATACCAATTTACTTAAGTGTACTCAATCAGTAAGTACATGTACAATATATAGTTACTGTGTATACCATCTGATGGGATCACATCAGAGTAAACGGCGCCTGACAACCGCCTAGCAATTTACACTTCCTTGAGGGGGAGAAGATGATAAGCTAAAAAGAAAATACAACTAAAAACCAAATAAATAATAAAGACAAATAATAAAACAAGTAAGTTGCATACATCATCGTTGTTGTTTTGGTAATCGTGACTATATACAGTCAAACCATGCAGAGCTCCATGAAGTTGACACACACATGTATCGAACATTTCTAAGGTCATCAGCCATGCCGTACATATGAGCTTGATTTTGAAGACCTAGACATTTGTATACATCTGATCTAGCCTGTATCCAGACTAGAATTGTATATTTGATTCGGTGCAAGCACTATAGCCTCTGCCACTGATGATCACCGAAAAAGGGCAACCATTCTTGATATTTCATACATATCATTTGATTGGATCATTAAAGGTGTCAAGAGTACTCAATGCAATATGCAGGCTACGGCCCGAGTACAACACCTAGATAGGTCAAAGCCACCGAGCTGACCAATGCAGCATAAATGCTAGCTGCCTTTGAAGGCTACATAATAAGCCTATTGCCCTTATGTCTTGAAATGTATCCGTGTATTGGCATCTCTTTGAGGTAGTCATGCCCGCTGAATAAGCCATACCGGTCATCTTATTTTCATTGGTCATTACATATCTGATCATACCGCCATTGAACAATGCATATTCTGTGAAATTATTATATCACGAGGCATTTCGGTAGTGCACATAAAAAATATACAGTTCATATTATATTGTTTCTACTCTTTATAGAGACACTCTGCTCTCATTCGCCAGTTCTTTCAGAGCAGCAGAGATCATCAGCTCTTCATCCGACCTTCTAAGGTTGAGTTGTTTGTCAGATGTATTGATTTATCGGACACCACATCTCAGAAGTCTATCTATCCATCATGGAAGGCAGAGTCCGTGCAGTCATGGCTATTCAGCCTCCAATATAGCTATCATAGCTATCCAGCCTATGGCCCAACTGTTGGCAAGCAGCCTCTACGCCGCATGGCTAAAGATGGCAAGTCTAAACCTTCGGTCATTCTTGGGCATAGTCGGCAAATTCAGGAGATTTATCCCGAAATTCTCCAAAATTGCCGAGCCACTCATGTATTCCATGTGTCATATGAAAACAGCCAACATATCGCCCTATGACCCTAAAAAGGGAGTCATCTCCTTCAGCAAGGGGAAGTGGGTTATGCTGTAAAATTGACCAGTCTGATCATCATAAAGGTGACATATTTGAGAAAATCGATTGAAACTTGTATTGGAAATGACTATTCCTTAAGATAAGGTATTGCACCTAAAAAATTAATAAGGGTTTCATCGTCTGAAATAAGAATGGAGTTTTTCACTGACTCTAGTTCCTGAATCCAGCATCACATAGAAAATATATTATATCCTGTGCATATAGAAAGTACATTAGATTCAGATTCTGAGCATACAAGTGGACTTGAATGCACTCGGGTTTGTACTGAGTTGCAATTGTCCAAAGTTTTATTCTGACATCACTACTTATTTGTGGAATAGCATACAATGGTATAAACCATCCACATATAGATTGACATCATACTTGTGGTTTCATATCATTTTGGCACATAAGACACGCATGCTTCATTGAGGAATTATGACTCTTTGAAAGCTCAATCTGGAATGTTTAGAAATTTGTCGCCTCGTCCATTAGGCCACGAAGTCTTGGGAAAGGCCATGGTGGGACTCGATAACACCCACAGATTCTTCATCATTCTCAGTGGGATTGGCTGGAGGAAGCCAACTACCTTGCACATCCTATCTTCCCAATGCTACATTCACGCTGGGTAAGTATAAGGACACAGAGGATTTCTACATCATTGACATGAAACCCTTCACTGTCATCCTGGGTCAAGATTGGTTGGAGAGGAGAAATCCACACATTGACTTCCAGTCCAAAAATCTGACGATCACTAGGAAGCACTCATCAGGCTCCAGTGTTCGCACAGTATTATCCAGAGTTGAACAGACTCCAGGCTCAGATGGCCTTCCTGAAATGGAATTGGTCAGTGCCACCACCATGAGAAAGCACCTACGTCGTATTCGATCCAGTGGTTCGGCTGAAGAAGCCGTAGCTTATCTCTTCTTTCTCTCAGAGGTCGATGGTGAACTGGTCTTCGCAGCAACAGACTCAGACACCACTATGGAAGACCCAGAGGTCACAGCAGCACGTGATCAAATGAGGAAGACTTTTCAGACATATTCCAGGAGGATCTTCCAGCTGGTCATAGGCCAGGACGGGTTGAAGGTGGTTATCATCGAATCAACATTGAACCTGGGCACAAGCCGCCATCGCAGCCAGTTCGCACAATACCAGTGCCCATGATGGAAGAGCTCAAACGACAGATCGTCAAATATGTCGAATTGGGTATCCTTCGTCCGTCATCATCTCCATATGGATGTCCTATCATTTTCGCTCCTAAGCCAGGTGGGAAGTGGAGGATGTGCTGTGATTATCGAGCCCTTAACAACATCACAATTAAGGACACGTATCCATTGCCACCTCACGACACCCTTCTTGAACAGCTAAAAGGTGCACGATGGTTTAGCAGATTTGACTTCAATCAGTTTTTCCATCAGATCCCTATACATCCAGATGACATTCACAAAACAGCTATTCGCACCAGATACGGTTCCTATGAGTGGACAAGTTATGCCTTTCGGATTGACCAATGCTCCTGCAACAGCTCTACGTGTAGGAAATCGGGCATTCTTCGACTTCATCGATCGGTTCCTTGTCATTTTCATGGATGATACTATTGTATACAGTCCGGACTTTGACAGCCACGTGAGTCATGTCCGACAGTTCCTCCAGCGTTGCAGAGATCACCAGTTCTTCATCAGGCCTTCCAAGGTGGAGTTGTTCGTCAGATCCATAGACTTTATCGGGCATCACATCTCTGAAGCAGGCCTATCCATCATCGAAGACAGAATCCGAGCAGTCATGGCAATACGGCCTCCAGTGTCTTATGGTCCTACCGTTGGAAAGCAGCCTCTACGCCGTATGGCTAAAGATGGCAAGTCATCCCTTCGGTCATTCTTGGGCATGGTCGGTCAATTTAGGAGATTCATACCAAAGTTCTCCAAGATTGCCGAGCCGCTCAATCGTCTCCTTAAAGATAATGCAGAGTTTGTCTCGGAATCTGAGCAGCAGCAGGCATTTGATAACCTCAAAAGTGCCATCTGCAATGCTCCAGTACTACAACTTCCAGATCAGAAACTGCCATCTATTATGGAGGTCGATGGATCAGGCACACACGTTGGTCAAGTGGTACTACAGGACCAAGGAAAAGGTATGAAGCCATGTGGCTATCACAGCGTCACTCTATCCGATACACAGAGACGTTGGCCTATTCCTGAGATCGAGCTATTTGCCATTGTGGAGGGCTTCCGATTCTTTCGCCACATCTTGTTGGGAGCTCCTGAGACTATTGTACGCTCAGATCATCAGCCACTGGTTTATTTCCAGTCCAAATTCACACTAAGCCCCAAACAGGCAAGGTGGTTGGATGAGCTCTCCGAGTACAACTTCCGAATAGAGCACATTTCTGGCGAGAAGAATAAGGTTGCAGACGCACTCACTCGTATCTCTACACTCTTTGAACTCACTGATTGTCTGAAACACATAGACATCACCGAGGTTCCAGTCATGCCACCTACAGATCCTGCATTCATTGCTCTTATATCTTCTTCATCAGCTCATCAGCTTCACGACATCATTATATCCCAGTATGATCGTGACACATTTGCACAACTATATTGGCTAAGCTGACATCATCGACTTCATCACAGTCAGTCAGCAGCTACAGCTTCGAGCTCATTCAGGGGTTGATCTATCGCAAGACCATATATGGCAGACAGCTGTACATTCCACCTACAGCTAAGGTCCCTACAGATGACGGTGAGATCACACAGCTTCGCCACATTCTCCTCATGAGTGCCACTCAGCCACTATTTCTGGTCATGTAGGCAAAAATCGCATGCTTCATCTACTGCGTAGCCGATATTATTGGCCAGGAATGACGACGGCAGCCATCCAGTACATTCGGGAGTGCCCCGTTTGTCAACGCCAGAAAACGAGGCGACACAAACCTTATGGTCAGTCACATATACGATATTGTGTGCCTAAGACAAAATGGCTTGATGTATCTCTTGACTGGATTACTGACCTGCCTATCACCACTAATGGGCACGACAGTATATTTGTGGTAATGTGCCAATTCTCTCATCGCTGTCATCTCATTCCCTTCAACATGACCTGGACAGCTCAGCATACTGCTTCTATATATATGCAGCATATCTTCAAGCTCCATGGTCTTCCGAGGAACATCATCTCAGATCGAGACCCCAGATTCACCTCTACATTCTGGCAGACACTGTGGAAATCTACTGGTACGAGATTGTCTATGACGTCTTCACACCATCCACAGTCGAATGCAGCCAATGAGAGGAGCCATGCCTTCATTGAGGATATCCTCAGGTACTTTTCAATTTGTTGATTCGATATTCACCATCCTCTGGTTTATAAACTGATTAGATAGTATTTTTTCATCCGCAGGTGTTGTTGCAATGATACTTCAGCCAATTCGTGGGAGGACAAGTTGCCTCTGGTGGAGTTTGCAATTAACAACACAGTTTTTGCATCTACTGGTTATTCACCATTCTATCTCGACTCGATGGCGCAGCCACTTTCGCCTCATGACCTGGCAATCACTATTCCGCCAGAAGCTCCTGTTCCAATACAGAATGCTATTCGAGATCATTTTGACCAGTACTCGGTTGTACATGCCAATGCGGTAGACAACATTTCCCGAGCAGCAGAAATTAGCCAAGCCAGATTCAATAAGACTCACATGCCCCGGCAATATGCAGTAGGGCAGAAAGTTCTTTTACGGACCGAGTTTATCCAATGGACTGGTTTGACAGAGGCAGGCAGACACTTCAAGCAGCCATATATTGGGCCGTTTACTATATCCAAAGTGCTAAGCCATGGGCGTGCATACGAGTTAGATTTCGGAGACCTGGATATCCGTATCCATCCGGTACAGCCTGTATCCAGAATAGAGCTGTATAACGACTCGATCCAAGCACCTTTGCCTCTGCCACAGATGATTACCGAAGAAGGGCAACCACTGTTTGAGATATCACACATCATCTCAGATAAGATCACTAGCTAGAGGTGTCAAGTACTACTTAGTGCGATATGCAGGCTACGGCCCTGAGCATGACACCCGGGTCAAAGCCACCGAGCTGACCAATGCAGCAGACATGATAGCTGCCTATGAAGGCTAAACATTATATTAAGCCTGATGCCCTTACTTCTTGTAATATATACTAATACATGTCGATCATCTATATACCTTGCTCTTAATGTTTTATCATTATGTTGCATAGAAGCGGGAAATTGATCCTTCCTTGCTAAAGGTGTAGTGAGCCTTGTACAAAATCATACCCTTGCACAGATACGCACACATGCGAGATATCATATCTGTGGATAAATAAAAACTGCTAAATGCTACCTTTGCCAAGACCGTGGTTAGTCATCGGATTCTGTGGCCAGTCATCCGAAGCTACCGGAGACATCGACTGAGGTAGACGGAGTTGTGATCCTAAGTTATGCCTGACAAACATAACTAAAATAAATTTCACATTAGTACGTGGCGAATCCACTCTCACTCATCGCGATAGGTGTTCGTCAAAGCGTGCGTACTGCACCAATAATTGAGGAGTTGAGCAGACCGGGTAAAGGATTATAAGTCCAATCCCGTTAAGCAGGGCCACTCCGTTTGCTTTAAAACAAGCCCCCGGTGAAATAACTCCGGAAACATCGGGCTCCCCATGACCGCCTGTGAACCTCCAAAGTAGTTTTAGGAGGGGAGGAAGGGTTGGGTGCACTATATACAATAACTGTGGAAACATGTACCGGTTGTCGATCAGTTATATTGTCATATATATATCAGGCCGAGAATCGTTCGATTATAAATTGTTAAATCGTGGGATCATCGTTCGCAAAGGCGACGACGGCTAGCGCAAATAATCCGTAACGTAAACCTCGGATACCTTGAATCGTCACTCTGAATCACGATACGCTTTAAGCGTCAATCTGAATCATGAAACGCAATTCATGGAACCTTGAATCGTCACTCTGCAATACGATACGCAATTCATGGGGGCTACATCCTAAGAACTGTAAGGCTAAATGCCTAAGGTGAGGGACTAAAGTGGACTCAGTTCCCCCCAATATCCTAAAAACACCATGAGGGACGCCTCACATCGGTGTAAGAAGACTGGTACCAGCAGAAGCAACAACAACAAAGACATCAAAGACATATACAAAGGTATGCCCGTTGTGAGGTCACAACTCTTTTAAGAGGGGAGATCTGTCAGGGTTATGACCGATGATACATGTGTCATACATGTCATACGTGTCATACCTGTCAGACATGTCATACCATGTCATGTCATGTCGAGTCATGTCATATATTATAATGACAGACAGTCGTCAGTACGGTCGACTATGACTGTACATGTCATCGAGATGATAAGTCACATCATCTGTCATTTATTCAAGGTAAGACTTGAATGACACATGTCATCGAGAGGCCGTATGTCGGACTCGAGAATGGCGAAGCAAGATGCTATCTTGAAGTACCGAACGGTTCGGAGAAGAAATCATCTTCGCTTCTAGCATGTGCGGAACAAGCATGCGAGTATCATAGGGCGAACGCATTATTCGTTCTGCCGATACTAGTCGTTCAACCAATGCCTCGGGTTCACAACCCAATAGCGGTACCATCTATGAGATGGGAGGCATTCGGTATAGATGAGGTAGCGTTGTGCTACAGCAATATCTTCGGACGAAGTCTGCACTCATCACCCGCTCATAAGCTGCACGCGTGTTATTGTTCAATAACACCTGTGCTATCTTATTATATCATATATATCTTAAGGTTCGCTTGTGCGTCCTTATCAATTTCTGTGGAGTCCCGCCCGCGGCCCGCCCTGTTACAGGTGATGCCGCATCGGCTACTGGTGGTGAGCTGACAGAGCAGGAGAAGGAGGATGTGGCGTGCTTGGAGCAGCTGGGTGTCCAGTGGGGCATGGAGGCGGAGCCCGCAGAGGGGCAGTTGGCTCAGTAGACGGCAGATGGACTTGCTCCTGCCTTAGGCCGCCTGTAATTGCATGCAGTAGGCAATAGTATCCTCCATGGGGAAAAGACCATGACAGAAACAGAAGCGGTGCAACAATCAAACGACTTCCTTCAAACCCTCCTACAATAATTTTCAAAAGTCTTGCAATAAAAGATGGTTCTCTCTGGCCCCCTATAGGGAGGCCCTGCCTCCACCACCCCCCTCTCCCCGCCCACCCCGACCCTTCCTCAACGTCTCCAAATACCCCCTTAATTCTTCGACTTCCCTCCCCACCGCCCAGATACAGCCACCCCTCCACTCACCCGGCCATGGCTGCTTCTCCATCTTCTAGAGTTTTTTGCTTTGCACCTAGCTTTCTCTCTAGATGTCACCCTGCTGAAAAGTGGGTTGAGCCCCTTTGTGGGCGCGCTATAGCAGAGGGAGTAGCCCCTGGTGTTTTCACTAGCCTGCTTTGCAAGGATACCGCACTCTCAGGACTTTGTCCCCTTTACTAGCGTAAATGTTTTATTATTATTATTATTCCATGGGGGCCCCGGTCTGGGTGACCTTCACGCTTGCTGCATGTTAGGCCTAGGGTAGAAGGCTCTCTTGGGACCTGGTCTGTTATTGCCAGGTAGCATCGGACACGGCTTGTGCGGTGCCTTAGCTTTTGGGGGTTTCAGCCCTGAGAGCTAGGTTGGCCAAAACGTCACCCCCCCCCACGATTAAACTTACGTTTAAACGTATTTGGGGGGGTCACGATTAAACTTTGCCGATTATTGCATATTCATAGTGGTGGGAACTGGACAGGCGATAGAACCCTTATATATGGTCATTTGTTTGACTTTTATTATAGCATTTTATAAGCATTACAAGGTATCCAGGTGCCTCTCCCCGTTGATGCACATTGCTAACGAGTAAAGAACCTAGTACCTAGACATCAACACAACATCATGTCAAGACAGAAGACACACTTTGTTACGGTATGTATTTGAAGTGTAGCAGGAGTCTAGGAGCGTGCGCTAGATAATTGTCGTACAGAGTGCACACAACACTTGGCAACGCTTCCTGGCTTCACGAAACCGTGTCACCCGTTCTGCCTTCTCCTCGGAGTTAGCCTCGGCATACGATGGAGACGAGATAAGGCCAAGACATATGTCGATTCCCCCGTTGCGCTGGGCAGCAATATGACAACGAATTCTTCGTTGTGTGTGAGCAACGATGACCCTATTGCAGTGCAAACATTTACAAAGTCGAGGAGTCTGCGGCTTGCGCGTTGCCCGCCATGTCGCGGAATGCCGATCAAAGGCAAGAATTCCATATTTGAACAGTCGGAGGACCTCAATTATGTCATATTGATTATCGATCCGGTGACATGACATCCTTAAGTATGTAACGTCGCCTTAAGTATGTAACGTCGCCTTAAGTATGTAACGTCAGACCCCCCACGATTAAACGTCCGTTTAAACGGATTTGGGGGGGGGCACGATAAAACTTCGCCCACGTTTTGGCCAACCTAGCTCAGCCTGAGAGAGCAGATATTTTCTGATGATTATGTCCGTATGTCGTTTCGGGTCTTATGCCTCTTAGTCTCGGGATAGCACCCTTTGGGGTGGGACCGAGTGGGGTTTGGACTTCTGGATTTGTCGTATTTATTTTTATAATCCACACACAGTGCACCGGCCGGGTTTGACAGATACCCGCCTTAGGGCTCTGAGAGCCGTAGCTGATTAGAAAACCTCAGTTTTCCGATCAGCTCCAGATGACTATGACTGTCATACTGACAGTCATCCTCCGCTGACCAGAAAACGGGATGTTATGTGTCACAGTGCAGAGAGCGGAGCGATAGGTGCTGTGTCACATAACTCAGGTTATGTGACACACCGGACCGAGGGTCCCGGTCAGGCAGTATAAGGTTGCGAACTCCCAGAGAGTTCGGCTCCGGTGTTTGATCATATTTCGGATTCAGGGTATTATTTTGAACTGTGATTTTCTGCGTGTTGTATATATTCGGTGTATCGGTTTTTTAGCAGTATGGACGAAATCTCTGACGCTCAGTTAGAAGAAAAGATTGCGGCCGTAAAAGGATCCGTTGAGTACGCAACCTATAAGGCCAAGTTGAATGAGACTATCCCGAAGCTTTCCGACGATGACAAAAATCTTCAATCGTATCTCGCTGCGCTTGTCCACGAGCAGCGCAATCGTTCCTCGAATCAGCCAGGAAAGTTAGACGCAATTCTTCAGTCAGTAGGGGCGAGAGCGCCCGAAAAACGTAAGCTTCAGCGCCCCACAGCTTGGACCGCAGGCGGTTTTGTTCACTCCAAGCAAGGTGGATCAAAATCGGAAGACCTTTCGTGCAAGCGCCAGTTCGAGACGCTAGACAAAGCGGATGACGTCTTCTTCAGCGTTAAGCAGCAGTTGGAAGGCTTGGAGCAGCCAGCGTCAATGGCTGAAGAGGAGTTGACGAAAATCAAGAAGATAAAAGCTGCAGTCGAGGAAGGTATGCTCTGGGCTGAAACCCAAGCTCAAGTGGTAGATATTGCGTTCAAATTCGGATGGCCTACCGCCCAAGAGTTTGAGGGAGAGCCAGTAGTTGTCACAGAGGAGCAAGAAAAGAGGCTCAAGCAAGCCAAAAAGGCAGTGGCTGAACGCTACGCTAAGATTGAGAAGGAGAAAGCTGGGAAAAAGAATTTGAACAAGCCTTTTGTTGGGGGGCGTCACCTCCCTAATCGCGAGCAGCCCAATCAAGGAAGGGCGTGTTTCATATGTGGCAATCCCAATCATATCTCTCCCAACTGTCCCCAGAATCGTAATGGAAAAGGGAAAGGGAAGTGAGAAGGTGTTATTCACCTTGAGGCAAGTAGTGCCAACGAATGAAACTTCGGCTTATCGCCTTAGAGGACTTGCGTGGCTTATTGCCCGCGGTATTATTGCTTATCGCGGTAATTGGGCAGTGGCCCTTACGTAATTGTCGGAATTGCTTCTCAATTTGTCTCGATGAAAGTAAATCCAATGCAAATCGTGCTTGCAGAGCCCACAACGTGGCTTGCTGTTAACGGATTTCGTAGCTGCTTAACGCAGTGTTGTGGCAATGCTTTATGTTTGCTCGGTGTGCTTAATTTCGGAGTGTACCCACACTCGATCACACGTTTCCAGGATTGTGACGTGTTGCTTGCGGAACTTGCTTGCCCGCGTTGAGTTGCCGCAATTCAATCTTCATAATGGAAGCATAGCACACTTAGGCACGCGACACGGAGTGTTTTTCCAGTGTACTTGTCGTCCGATCCTTGTTCTCTCTTTTAGTTAGCTTAGTAGGTTCAGTTTTGTTTGCAGAATTCCACGACTGCCCGTCCGAGTTCGACGAGGCGGCAGTCCCTGCAGTTTCCACGGCTGCTCCTAAGATTACAGGCAGGCTTCGGTAGCGGTCAGGCTTCTGGCGGTCCTTTGCTTCAGCTCTAGTGGTGACCTGGGTGCTGTTCGGAGTGCCACTCACGTGGATCAACGGCCCTCCACCTAGCAGTTTCTTTCCCAACTCTCCGACAGCTTTGGCAGAGGAGGAGTTCGTGACAGAGGCAGTGCTAGGCTTGGTTCGGTCTGGCGCGGCTGAGGAATGGTTCACACGTCCGGAGGTTATCTCCCCTCTTGCGGTGGCATATAGAGACACAGGCCCAGACAGCCCACCTAAGAAAAGGCTGATCTGGAACGGCAGGTATTTCAACTCGTTCATAGTGGTCCAGAAATTCAAGTATGAGTCTCTGGCTATTGTGAGGGACTTGCTCGGTTGGTATGGCACCTTGTGGTCTTTTGACCTGACCTCTGGCTATCACCACGTGGAGTTACACAGTGACTTTCACACATATGTGGCTTTTAGCTGGAAGGGCAGGTTTTATGTCTTCAAAGCCCTCCCTTTCGGTCTGGCACCTGCCCCTTTCTTCTTCACCAAAATCACCAACGAGCTGGCCGCTCGGTGGAGGAGGCAGGGTGCAGGCTTGGTTCACTATCTTGATGATTTCCTGTTTATTCAGGGACGGGCTGGCAGGCCTTTTGCAGTTGAGCAGGCTTCAGTTCTTCAGGACGTTGAGGACAGTGGCTTCCTGATTAACAAGGAGAAGTCCACACTGGACTTTCAACAGCTGATTGAGTTCTTAGGTGTCGGCATTGATTCAGTAAGAGGAGTCTTCTTTGTTCCACAAAAGAAGTGGGACTCCTTTCAGGCCCGGGTGGCATTCACACTCAGCAGGCAGTGGACCTCACCCCGGGAACTTTCCCGTCTGGCAGGGAAGATCCAGAGTTTCACTTTGGCTTTAGGCAAGGTGTGCCAGATGTTCTCCCGAGAGATGTATTTTGAGGTGGAGAGTCACTCCTCGTGGGACAGGCCTATTCCACTCACGGAGGCAGTGGCAGGGGAGCTCAGGTTCTGGCAGTCAGTGCAAAGGCGGCAATTCGAAGCCCCTATCTGGCCGGTATTTTTGGCTTTCAGGAACAAGATGTGGACGGATGCGGGCGGCACAGGCTGGGGTGCAGTACTCGAGGCAGTCACAGGCAGGCTTGAGCAGGTGGCACGAGGGCACTTGTCACTGGCAGAGAGAGATGCTTCCTCCACGCACAGAGAGATGGTTGGCTACCTGCAGGCTCTTCGGTCCTTCTCAGGCTTCGTTCAGGGCAGCACACTGAAGCTGTACACAGACTCCCAGGCGGGCTGCCAGATCCTTGAGAAGGGTTGCAGTTCCAAGCACGCCTTGCACAGGCTTGTGGTGGACATTTTTTGGGAGTGCACCAGGCTCGGGGTGTCCTTGTACCCGGTGTGGGTGCCTCGGGAGCTTAATGCTCAGGCAGACTACTTGGCTGGCATTTATGATGGTGATGACTGGCAGCTGAACCCGCACTGGTTCCACTGGCTCGACAGTCTGTGGGGCCCTCACACGGTTGACCGCTTTGGCACGGACAAGAATGCACTTCTCCCGCGGTTCAACAGCAGGTGGTGGTGCCCGGGCTCGGAGAACGTTGACTGTTTCTCTCTAACAGACTGGTGGCTGGAGAACAACTGGTGCAACCCTCCCTTCGGCATGGTCGGCAGGCTCTTGGAGGTGCTTAGGAGGTTCTCGGCGGTGGCTACAATCATCGTGCCGTACTGGACGGGCAGGCATTGGTGGCCTCTTATCTGCCCGGACGGGCAGAACTTTGCTCCCTTTATCAGGGACTGGAGGGAGCTTCCACGGGACACGGCAGAGGCGCTTTTTCTGCCAGGGGCTGGTCGGGCTAATGAGAGAGCCGTGGGCCCGCCTAACTTCAGGGTGTTGGCGCTGCGGGTGGACTACTCGGCTTGAGCAGGAGGGCACCTAGAGTCGGCCTTCTGGCGGCAGGTGGAGGTCAGCCCCAGGGACCCGTTGGAGCAGGAGCTGCTGAGGAGCATGAAGACCGATATGGTGACCACCAGGGCGGTGGGCAGCTGGTGCAACAGCTACTTGGGAGCATTCGGCAGGTTTTCCAGATGGTGCAGGGAAAGGCAGCCCCCGCGGGATCCATGCCCAGCATTGGCAGTCACAGTGGCTTTGTACCTGCGGTTCCTGACAGACAGAGCAGAGACTTACTCGGTGGTCAAGACGGCATCAGGAGCTATTTTTTCAGTGCACGAGGTGGCTCTGGTTCCGAGAGATCACAACCCCACCAAGTCGGAGCTGTGCAAGGCAGTGAGGGAGCAGGCCAAGAGGAAGTTTGGCTTGGGGGTGAAGAACCGCAAGGCAGCCATGCCCGTGGCTCTGTTGGCAGTCGGTATCAGGTTGTACCATTCAGACAGTAAGGGTTGCTTCTCCATCATCAAGCTGACCGTGGCATGCATGGGGGCAGTCATGTGGGCGGGGTGCCTGCGGTATTCGGACATGAAGATGGTCTGGGTGGGGGCCATGAGGTTCTACAGCACACATATGGTGTTTTTGCTCTGCCACAGGAAGAATGATCAGTACAGAGACGGTGACGTGGTGTATGTCTCCCGCGGCTCGGGAAAGCACTTCTGCCCAGTGGACTTAGCAGAGACACTCATCGAGGCAGGACAGTTGTCAGGAGCTGTGAATCTCTTCCAGGGTTGGGACGGTAGGAAAGCGGTGAGGGATCCTCAGGTGCCGTTGAACGGCAGGCACATGGACTATCATGTGTGCAGGCGGGAAATAGTCCGCATGGTGGCTCAGGGTACTGGTAAGACGGAGGAAGAGGTCCGCCAGGTCTTCGGGACCCAGAGCATGCGGTCAGGCGGTGCCACTGTGGTGGCCCGTAAGGTGTCCTTCGAGGACTTCATGCGGCATGGGCACTGGATGACTGCGTTGGCAGCCACGAGGTACATTGAGCCGTCCACCGAGGAGCGGGTGGCAGTCACCGTGGCAGCTGACTACTAGATTGTTTGCATGTGGAGCACTAATTGCAACAGTGCTGTAGGAGTGACACTGATGTGTCCTGGCCATTACGTGTGCCTGCGGGCTATTATTGGTATATATTACCTGCAGACTGATCTTTGTTTTGTCTCCGCGACATGCTCTTGCTTTACAGATGTGATTATTGGTTAGCTAGGGTAGCTAGGGTAGCTAGGGGGGACCTGCAGGGCAGGTGTGTCACATAACGGGATGTTATGTGTCACAGTGCAGAGAGCGGAGCGATAGGTGCTGTGTCACATAACTCAGGTTATGTGACACACCGGACCGAGGGTCCCGGTCAGGCAGTATAAGGTTGCGAACTCCCAGAGAGTTCGGCTCCGGTGTTTGATCATATTTCGGATTCAGGGTATTATTCCCGCCCTCCGCCCTTCTGCTGAGATCCATGATATATTTTTGGCAATAATAAGTTTCATCTCTTGTTGATTCGCTGACGGTTCCGCCTTGACCGTCTTTGTTGTGGCACTAATAACTTTAGATTATTAGTGCCCTCCTATACCCTATTTCCGTGACATGCTCTTGCTTTACAGATGTGATTATTGGTTAGCTAGGGTAGCTAGGGTAGCTAGGGGGGACCTGCAGGGCAGGTGTGTCACATAACTCTCAGTTTTTCTGCATTCGATGGTCACGGTCAGAGGTCTCGGTCACGGTCATGGTCCATTGGTCATGCGATGGCGCTGGCGATGGCGATCTCATCTGATATGATGATGATGTGATGCAAAATTGCAAAAACGAAAAACAAAAAAGCCTGGATGCTGGAAAAAATACATTCATCGCCAACGCAGACGAGAGCAGTAAACCAAGCGGGCGTCGTGTTCTGAAACTTGCTCTCTATGAATTTGAACATATCCGGATTATATTCAATATATCTCAGTTTGGCTGCAACTACCTCAAATTCGTTGGCGGTTTCAGAGTGCGCCAACACTCCTTCGTCAGCTTGCTTTTCGTCTTAGCCCTAGGTATACTTTTTCGTGTGCGGTCACAACTATGTACGAATTTGTAAGCAAACCCTTCATGACAGCGAAGCAGCTGATTGAAAATCACATGATATATGAAATATACGTTGCTGAGGACCTGTGAGAAGGAAGCTTTGACGTTCCTAGTACTTCTTATGCCTCCTGCTTCATACCATACAGACGATTTGTCGGCGTTCGTCACGTATTATTCCGACGACGTCCTTCTCTTTAAAACCAGCAGAAACGCTTATTAAATTCTGTCAACGTTCTGGATTCTGAAAGTGTCGTCTTCGAGCTCTGGAAACTTATCCCATGTGTTGTGGAAGCTTGCGTCTCTACCATATTTTGGTAACTGGAATATCTTGAAAACTGTATACTCAACAATAATATTATATTCGTTTCGGATAGTCCTTTCAGTTAGTCGCTGGAAGACATTCAAAGTGCTGTCTCTATGTTGCTGTTGATTTCGGCCGCGAGAATCTACGGTCACTTTACAACCCCTCACTTGGCGTCTCTTGCAACAAGATAGAACGCATGATTCGGGTGGCATATCTTGCCTTCCTCATTAATATGGTAGGTAGCTTCAGAAAGCATCAGCCTGCTATACCCAACATCGCCAATCTTGCAACTGGGAAAACGGATACGGACCCTGGCGAACATCCTTCGGCAAGCTCGGCCTTCAATCTCCAGCAGGGTAACTTAGTTGAATCCGAGTCGATTGTTCCAGATACAGAACGTTGCTATCAGGACCACGTCGCGTGTGGATTCGCCTCACCCCTTTTCATTGATGGGAGTAACGGCAACCCATCAGCACAGGTTAATGTGGAAGCCCCTACATCTCTCAAGGTGCTATGGTTCCCAACACTCACTTCAAAGTTTTACAGCCAGAATTAACAACATTTTACTCCAATCACTGGAGCTTGAACGGAGTTTTTGCCGTCTCGAGCCTTACAACGTAGCTCGCTGCTGTGTCCTGACAGTCTGCCATCCCCTCCTTCAGGATTCAACTTCAACTTCTGGTGTGAGTGAAAAGAAAAGCGACGGTGACTTCACGCTGAGAATTCACCCCGAAGATGACATCTCCACTCTCGCAGCGGTGTTTCTTGGGGACCCTGCCGAGTTCACGCCAATACGGAGCGCTGACGCACAAGACGGCGGCGTGTCACACTGGCAAGCTCTCGAGCCTTCTCTGGCCCATTCGATATTGGAACGAGAGAACCACGCTCTCCGCAAGGAATTTTCAGCTATCGGAGCAGGCATCCAATATATGGGCCACGGTTCTGTGCAGCTCTGCCTCCGCGTGCATATTCAGTACATGGAATTGTGCGGCTGTGTCTCCACGTGCATATTCAGTATATGGAATTGTGCGGCTCTGCCTTCGCGTGCTTTATTCAGCATATAACAGCGCTGTGTCTCCGTGCATATATTCAGCATATGGAATTGTGCGGCTGTGCACTCCGCGTGCATATTCAGCATATGGAATAAAGTGCTCTGCTCTGCGTGCATATTCAGCACATGGAATTGTGCGGCTCTGCCTCCGCGTGCATATTCAGCACATGGAATTGTGCGGCTCTGCTTCCGCGTGCATATTCAGTATATGGAATTGTGCGGCTCTGCCTCCGCGTGCATATTCAGCACATGGAATTGTGCGGCTCTGCTTCCGCGTGCATATTCAGTATATGGAATTGTGCGGCTCTGCCTCCGCGTGCATATTCAGCATATGGAATTGTGCGGCTCTGCCTCCGCGTGCATATTCAGCACTTGGAACTGTGCGACTGTTCCTCCATGTGCATATTCAGTATATGGACCTGTGCGGCTGTGCCTCCATTTGCATATTCAGTATATGGAACTGTGCGGCTGTGCTTCCGCGCGAGTCTCTTGTGCATGGAGGCTGAAGGCGCACCGTGAGGGTGGAAGGGGAAGGAGAGGGCGCGTGACCATGACAGCTGCAGGACCACCCCCAAACGTGCTTCCCGGTGTTCGTCACAGCCTGCGGCCCTGCTGCATCCTCGCAGGAGTACAAAACTGAGCTTGGGCGGGCTGCGGTGGAAATAACTTCGCGTACCACTTGTGCTGTCAGCTTCACCACACCCGCTAACCACTCTGAGCCTTCTCCACACCTCGCACTGAGCCTTCTCCACACCTCGCACTGAGCATTCTCCACACCTCGCACCGCATGTCTGCTGGTCTGAAGCGCTGCGCCTGGCCCTGCGCCTGGTTCCAGACCGCACGGCAAGGTGCTCGCCTCGCCTCGCAGGGGAGCGGACAGAGGGGCCAAAGAGTTTGGAGGGACATCGCAGGGGCCTACCCTCCCACAACGACACCAACCGGCGCATCCGGCGGCAGCAGGTGCAGGCTTTTGGTGGGCCCTTCTGGGATGGGCACCAGATGTACGGCCCCGAGAGCAGCTTCGGGCTCTTGCGCACGCCCGAGCAGCAGTTCGTGGACGTGCTCATCGTGCGCAAGCGCCAGCGCCTGCGGGAGCGCCAAGTGGCGCACGAGCACCTGCTGGGCAACCGCCTGCAGCTCAAAGTGCTCCTCACGGAGGTCTCCCCGCCGCTGTGGCGTCGTCTGGTATGCCCCACCTGTGCAGCATGCGCCCTCACTCGTGGTGTGGGTAGTGAGGGCTCTCTGGCAGCGGGCGGGGGGCGTGACCGGCTAACTCCCGGCTTCTAGCTAATGCGCAAGCCTCGTGCGCGCGCCACCTCTCGCCCAAGCAGGCGCAACCCCCCCACAGCCTCGTGGGGGGGAACCTTCCGTTTTTCAGGTGGCATTTCCGCTGTTGCGTTTGAGGTGCTTCCTCGGCAGCCATGTTGCCTCCACAATGCTGAGGTGTACTTGGCCGCCCCGCGAGCTGAGGCCCCTGTAAGTGCGCATCCAAGGAGAGGTGGTGACGAGAGCAGTGAGCACTGACCGGCTGCGGGCTGCAGCCACACGAAGCAGTCTCGAGAGGTGGTGACGAGAGCCGCGGGTTGGTGGATGCTGGGCTTCCTCAGACGGTGCCGGCGAGCATGTCCCTGCAGAACTTGCATTTCCGGACTCTTGCGCCGGCCATAGGCTGGGACAGGTCGGTGTATTGTTACCAGGTAGGCCAACGCCATAATCCGGGGGTTTGCACACCCACCTACACCCGGCATGACGTCTGCTGGTGTCACGGATGGTTCTCGTTTTTGCTGATGTGGATTCTCCTCATGAATCCGCGGGCAAGGTCAGGCTACATGCTGCGGCATTTTCTCAGCGCTTGAGAGTCGCCCAGGAGGGTGATGCGAAGGGTCGGCTTTGCTGAGGTGGCGTTCGTGACCAGTGGCTGAGTGTTGCCACGTATCCAGCGGCTCTCCTTCAGTCGGAACGCTCTCACGTGCAACCCTTTATGGAAATGTGTGTGCCTTCCAACTTGCTGTGGACGGTGATGGCGGGGCTTGGATGCAGTTTGTCGACGAGGAGGACGGCGCATTGTTCGGGCCCATACCACCTTGGGCCCCTGGTGTGCCCCCCTCCCCTCCCCGTTGCCACTTTCATGCCTTGATGCCCCCTTGATATTTGCACTGGCGCCATGGCGCTTCAGTTGAGGCGATGACAAGCCCTGGACGAGACACTTGCCGCACAGTGGTGAGAGGACAGAATGTTGCAGGATTAGAAGAAACTGATACAAAGGAGCGAGCAAAAGCAGTTTGGGGTGAACGGGGAATGGCGGATGTAGGAAGTACCGAGTCGCAGCCGCATCCACGGTCTGGGTGCAGCGACCTGCCATACCTCGACATCAAGGTTGGTAGCGCTTTGTGCTCCGCCTCCCCTGTCAGTCCAGACATATCAGGCCGCTCTTCATCTGCAATGTTAAGGTTGTACACATGTTAGGGTGTGCTGGTTTCTTCCACATCTTGACATCTTCATGTGCAGGGGTGTGCATTTTGGTCAATAGCCCAAAGAGATTTTTTATTCAAAGACATTCATGTGAGCACAAACATCTAATGAAAAAACATGCCACGTGTCTTGCTGAGTGAAACATGCCACGTGTCTTGCTGAGTGAAACATGCCACGTGTCTTGCTGAGTGAAACATGCCACGTGTCTTGCCGAGTGAAACATGCCACATGTCTTGCTGAGTGAAACATGCCATATCCATATATGCTTCTGACTGAAATATGCCACGTGTTTTGGTGGGTGAAAGGGCTATGCCATGATGGACGACGTGGCTCTTCAGGGCTATGCTATGCTGGCTGATATGACTCTGCAGGGCTATGCTATGATGGGTGATGTGGCTCTGCAGGGCTAAGCTATATGCTATGATGGGTGATGTGGCTCTGCAGGGCTATGCTATGATGGATGACCGCGAGGTTCGACTGATCGACGTGATCAACAAGAAGGGAGCTCGCATGCGCTACATCTATAACCTCGGTGTGATCCCACTACATCCACGGCCTCGGTGTGATTCCACTGCATCCACGGCCTCGGTGTGATCCCACTGCATCCACGGCTCGCATCCCACTGCATCCACGGGCCTCGGTGTGATTCCAATTGCATCCACGGCCTCGTGTGATTCCACTGCATGCACGGCCTCGGTGTGATCCCACCTGCATCCACGGCCTCGTGTGATTCCACTGCATCCACGGCCCTCGGTGCAATCCCACTGCATCCACGACCTCGGTGTGATCCCACTGCATTCACGGCCTCGGTGTGATCCCACTGCATCCACGGCCTCGGTGCGATCCCACTGCATCTACGTCCTCGGTGTGATTCCACTGCATCCACGGCCTCTCTGCATTACAAAGTCGTGCTGGCAGCAAATGCAACGCTCAGAGGACTGCTGGACTTGGTTTTTGCCCCCAATACATTTGCGCAATCCAAAGGTTTCGTGCGCGATGAGGGTACCGGTGACGGACTGCTTACGCGAAGGTTTGAGGCGGCAAAACGCCCTTTCCCCTTGCCTGCTGTTCGATAGCAGGAATTGGTATTCACGTGGGTGGGGGACGGGGCAACGACAGCAATGGCTTGGGACCACACCGTGATTCTCGAAGCCCTCCTGCCCCCTCACCTTCCGCAACAGCAGGTGAATCACGCCATTGCGTCCAGAGGCCTGCTGAGGGTCCAGCCCGGGGCAGCATCAGTGCAAGAGGGCTGCGAGAAGGCTGTGAGCAAAGCCTCCGAAGCGCGGGGGGTACGCAAGTGCCTCTGAAGCAGCGGCATGCGGCATCCCGGAGTGGCCAGCCACCTCGCTGCGCGCCGCATCCCGGAGTGGGCAGCCACCTCGCTGCGCGCGGCATCCCGGAGTGGGCAGCCACCTCGCTGAGCGCTGCATCCCGGAGTGGGCAGCCACCTCGCTGAGCGCTGCATCCCGGAGTGGGCAGCCACCTCGCTGCGCGCGGCATCCCGGAGTGGGCAGCCACCTCGCTGCGCGCCGCATCCCGGGAGGGGCAGCCACCTCGCTGAGCGCATCCCGGGAGGCAGCCACCTCGCTGCGCGCTGCACCCGGAGTGGGCAGCCACCGCTGAGCGGCATCCCGGAGGTAGCCACCTCGCTAAGCGCAAAAATCCGGAGTGGCAGCCAAATTCCTCACAGCAGAGCGCATCCCGAGGCAGCCACCTCGCTGAGCGCGGCATCCCGGAGTGGGCAGCCACCTCGCTGAGCGCCGCATGCCGGAGTGGGCAGCCACCTCGCTGCGCGCGGCATCCCGGAGTGGGCAGCCACCTCGCTGAGCGCGGCATCCCGGAGTGGGCAGCCACCTCGCTGCGCGCTGCATCCCGGAGTGGGCAGCCACCTCGCTGATCGCGGCATCCCGGAGTGGGCAGCCACCTCGCTGAGCGCTGCATCCCGGAGTGGGCAGCCACCTCGCTGCGCGCGGCATCCCGGAGTGGGCAGCCACCTCGCTGAGCGCGGCATCCCGGAGTGGGCAGCCACCTCGCTGCGCGCTGCATCCCGGAGTGGGCAGCCACCTCGCTGCGCGCGGCATCCCGGAGTGGGCAGCCACCTCGCTGAGCGCTGCATCCCGGAGTGGGCAGCCACCTCGCTGAGCGCTGCATCCCGGAGTGGGCAGCCACCTCGCTGCGCGCGGCATCCCGGAGTGGGCAGCCACCTCGCTGCGCGCGCTGCATCCCGGAGTGGGCAGCCACCTCGCTGACGCGGCATCCCGAGTGGGCAGCCACCTCGCTGAGCGCTGCATCCCGGAGTGGGCAACCACCTCGCTGACGCGGCATCCCGGAAGTGGGCAGTCACCTCGCTGAGCGCGGCATCCTGGAGTGGGCAGCCACCTCGCTGCGCGCGGCATCCCAGGTGGGCAGCCACCTCGCTGCGCGCTGCATCCCGAGTGGGCAGCCGCCTCGCTGAGCGCGGCATCCCGGAGTGGGCCACCTCGCTGAGCGCTGCATCCCGGAGTGGGCAGCCACCTGCGCTGCGCGCCGCATCCGGAGTGGGCAGCCACCTCGCTGAGGCCGCATGCCGGAGTGGGCAGCCACCTCGCTGCGCTGCATCCCAGTGGGCAGCCACCTCGCTGAGCGCTGCATCGGGTGGGCAGCCATCTCGCTGAGCGCTGCATCCCGGGTGGGCAGCCACCTCGCTGAGCGCTGCATCCGGGTGGACGCCACCTCGCTGCGCGGCATCCCGGAGTGGGCAGCCACCGCTGGCGCCGCATCAGGAGTGGGCCACCTCGCTGAGCGCGGCATCCCGGAGTGGGCAGCCACCTCGCTGAGCGCTGCATCCCGGAGTGGGCAGCCACCTCGCTGCGCGCTGCATCCCGGAGTGGGCAGCCACCTCGCTGCGCGCGGCATCCCGGAGTGGGCAGCCACCTCGCTGAGCGCTGCATCCCGGAGCCCGTAAGCATAAACCAATGCCATTCAGACGCCAGATGGCAATCTCAGGGCTGCTCGGGCGTAGGATATATTGGTTTTCGATCGATGCGTATGTTCCTCCGCATGCAGCGCACACGCCCCACTGAATGCTGGCTGCCCGGGGTCTTTGCATGTTCAGCCCCACCACGCCCCACTGAATGCTGGCTGCCCAGGGTCCCCGCATGTTCAGCCCCACCACGCCCCACTGAATGCTGGCTGCCCGGGGTCCCCGCATGTTCCAGCCACACGCCCCACTGAATGCTGGCTGCCCGGGGTCCCCGCATGTTCAGCCCCACACGCCCACTGAATGCTGGCTGCCCGGGGTCCCCGCATGTTCAGCCCCACCACGCCCCACTGAATATTGGCTGCCCGGGGTCCCCGCATGTTCAGCCCCACCACGCCCCATCATATGGCCAGGTGGTGCTCATGCCACGCCCGACATTAATGGACGGAGCAATGCACTGCCCCCCGGATCTGGAGGTGTCCGACGAGCTCGCTCCGGGAGGCATCGGCAACAGCGCCTACCAGCACATGCTGCACGTGCTCTTGGACCCCACAAACCCTCTGCACCCTGAGGTGGCCCCTGTTTATGCCTCCCCTTCCCCTCACGCTCCCCCTCTCGCGCACCACCTCCACCTCCACGCTCCCCCCTCTCACGCACGCCTCCACCTCACGCCCCCCTCTCTCGCACGCCTCCACCTCACGCTCCCCCCTCTCACACGCACGCCTCCACCTCACGCTCCCCCCTCTCACGCCGCCTCCACCTCCACGCCCCCTCTCTCGCACGCCTCCGCCTCACGCTCCCCCCTCTCACGCACACCTCCACCTCCACTCCCCCACTCTCGCGCACGCCTCCACCTCCGCTCCCCCCCTCTCACGCACGCCTCCACCTCACGCTTCCCCACTCTCACGCCGCCTCCCACCTCACGCTCCCCCCTCTCCCGCGCCTCCACCTCCCACGCCTCCCCCCTCTCTCGCCCGCCTCCCACCTCCGCTCCCCCTCTCGCACGCTTCCACCTCACGCTCCCCCCTCTCTCGCACGCCTCCACCTCCGCTCCCCCTCTCTCGCACGCCTCCACCTCCACGCTCCCCCTCTCTCGCGCGGCGCCTCCACCTCCCGCGCTCCCCCTCTCGCGCACGCCTCCACCTCCACGCTCCCCCTCTCGCACGCCTCCACCTCACGCTCCCCCTCTCGCTGCACACCTCCACCTCAGCTCCCCCCTCTCACGCACGCCTCCACCTCCACGCTCCCCCCCTCTCCACGCCCACGCCTCCACCTCCGCTCCCCCTCTCGCGCCTCCACCTCACGCCCCCTCTCGCGCACGCTTCCCTCACGCTCCCCCTCTCCACGCACGCCTCCCACCTCACGCTCCCCCCTCTCGCGCCTCCACCTCCACGCTCCCCCCTCTGCCCCACCTCCACCTCCACGCTCCCCCCTCTCTCGCACGCCTCCACCTCCGCTCCCCCCTCTCCCACGCACGCCTCCACCTCACGCTCCCCTCTCGCGCCGCCTCCACCTGTATCCCCCTCTCGCCACGCCTCCACCTCACGCTCCCCCTCTCGCGCACACCTCCACCTCACGCTCCCCCCCTCTTTTGCCCGCCTCCGCGGCATTACAACTCGACTGCGCACGCAGCTTTTGGGTTTGGGTTTTAGGGTTTTTTGGGGGGGGAGTTTACCCTAAAACCCTAAAACATGCGTTGGCCTAGATGTACGTCAGCTGATACGTTGATGCATCATTTAACTTGAATCAACGATGCGGGTGCCTCGCGTGCCTGATGCCCGCAGAGTTGCCCTCCCGCACGTAGGAGCATTAGGCAGCGGAACCACAGGCACCACAGAAGGCTCTCCCGGCAGCCGCTCACTCGTGTCTGCCTGGAGCCTGGAGGCAAAGGTTTGCGCTCAGCTTTACTTTTGGACAAACCTTCCATGCGATTCTATGGAGTGCCGCTGCGCACCAGGTATCTGGAGCAAGTGGTGTAGGGGCTGAGGGGCGCAGGTGCTATACTTAGCCAGTGAAGGGCTGAACTCGCTTGTGAAGCCGTTCGATCCCTTCTTCTTCAAGAAGAGCGTCATGCAGGTGCGCGCCGCATGTTCAAGGAGGCGGCAGTCATCCCTTGGAAGGGCTCGGTTCAAGTTCCCCCATCCGAGCGGATCTCCTTCGCCGTTGTGGAACCCCTCGAGGTTAGCTGCAGCAAATGAGGATATCGCATCTGGCATCTTGAAGCAATCTCTGTGATAAAGGGAAAAGGCTATGCGGCAAATGGATGTACTGTACGGCATTGACATAAGCTCAGCATCGAAGGCCGTGTCGCACTTCAGGTGGCTGTGCCGACCCTCGCGTCAAGTATGCAGCCTGGGGTGTCGCACTTCAGGTGGCTGTGCCGACCCTCGCGTCAAGTATGCAGCCTGGGGTGTCGCACTTCAGGTGGCTG
>LGRX02007459.1:42893-67230 GCA_001247695.2 Cymbomonas tetramitiformis
GGGTAGTGGTGGGTAGGGTGGCTTAGACGATGACTGCCAAGGGGATAGTGGGTAAGGTGGCTTAGACGATGACTGCCAAGGGGATAGGGGGCAGTGGCTTGCAATCTAAACCCGGAGGGGGTAGCGGACTGGGGGGCGCTTGGCACTGCAGAAGCGTATGGACAGTCGATGGAATGCCGCGCCGCTCGAGGTCAAGACACTGCCGGCGGAGGCGCTGATGCGCGCCAAGGGCCACGCCAGCATCGATGCGCATCTTGACCACCAAAGTGCGCTTCTGGCTTTGCCCAGGCGCTGCCTGTGTCGTGTGGCATGGAGACTGGCTGCCGGTGACTCTGTCTTCACCCAGGGCCCATCCTACGCCTCAGTGCAGTAGGTGCGGGGTGTGAAGGATAGGGCCCATCCTACGCCTCAGTGCAGTAGGTGCGGGGTGTTGTGAAGGATAGGGCCCATCCTACGCCTCAGTGCAGTAGGTGCGGGGTGTTGTGAAGGATAGGGCCCATCCTACGCCTCAGTGCAGTAGGTGCGGTGTTGTGAAGGATAGGGCCCATCCTACGCCTCAGTGCAGTAGGTGCGGGGTGTTGTGAAGGGTAGGGCCCATCCTACGCCTCAGTGCAGTAGGTGCGGGGTGTTGTGAAGGATAGGGCCCATCTTACGCCTCAGTGCAGTAGGTGCGGGGTGTTGTGAAGGATAGGGCCCATCCCGCCCAACATGACTCCAGTTGCCGAAGGGCTGTCGATGCATTTGCCGAAGCTTGGCTCGCCCCAGATCTCGTTCTAGAGTGCGCCTCAGCGGTTCTGCGCCGCCAGTTGGTAGTTTCACAGCTGCTTTTGGGAGGGCCCCTCACCCAGGCGTTGGACGGGATCGCGCGTGGCGCCATCCGTGATTGCACATGTCCCCACCCACCCTGGAAATGAGTGCCAGCGTCGCTGATGCAGTCATCTGACAACTGATGGCATGTCGGGAGCTGACGTGTGGGCACTCTCTGCGCTTCATTGTGCCGCGATCCTGAGGTCGGGGGCACAACAATGCAGGCGACACTGCTCCAGGCGGACTGAACATGCGCCGCCTCGATACAGTGTTTGTGCTGGTCGTTGCGCTGCTCGCTGGGGTTCTGCTCGGTGCGCCACATGTCATAGCACCCCTTGCTCCCCAGAGCTCACGACGGAGCAATGTCCTAAATCGAGCAGTGGCGGCATGACCGCTGACGGCCTACAACAGTGTGCATCTTGCCAGGCCGGCAGGAAGCTCGAGGCGGCAGCCAATTGGGTATCTGCGCACTCCAAGGTCATCATCTGGATCCGCAGATGTGGCAGACTTGAATGCCGGGCGGGGGGTGAATGATTGGACAGCACTTGCGCACGACCGAGGCCGACGCCGAAAGAAGGCTTCAAACCGTCTGCGTGCCATCTCCTCCGAGCGCCGAGGTATGACCCACCTGGCCCGGCAAGCAGCACCTCTCAGCCTCCTCCATACCTCTTCTGCCGAGCGCCGAGACCGGCACCCCGTCCAATCACAGCAGTCCAGCACCTTGGGGCTGCATCATCAGGTTTGTCAACTTGACCCCTTTGCACCAACTCCGAGGGCGGCAGTCACCCAGCAGAAAACAGCCGAGAACCGCCGCATATTGCACCACTTCCGACAGCGCCAGTCAAGAGTGCAGTTCTCTCTGTGTCAGCATTAATTATCTACGACATCAGCCGTAATCGCGTCGATGTAATGGAGCCCTGGCTCACAAAAACGTCCCCAAAATCGATGAACGGAGGTGCACCCCAGACCCAGATCCCGACACTTGTGCACCCTCCAGCTCACTCAAGTGTACTCCAGCAGCTTGACACGGACTGCAGAGCAAAGGAGGTGTGCGGGGGGAAATGGGTCGCCAGCACGGCGAGGTGCAATTAAAAGGCTCGGACGCAGCGGCCGGTTGACCGCTTGATGTGGGACGTGCAGGCCGGTTGACCGCCGGACGTGGAACGTGCAGGCCGGTTGACCGCCGGACGTGGAACGTGCAGGCTGGTTGACCGCCGGACGTGGAACGTGCAGGCCGGTTGACCGCCGGACGTGGAACGTGCAGGCCGGTTGACCGCCGGACGTGGAACGTGCAGGCCGGTTGACTGCCGGACGTGGAACGTGCAGGCCGGTTGACCGCCGGACGTGGAACGTGCAGGCCGGTTGACCGCCGGACGTGGAACGTGCAGGCCGGTTGACCGCCGGATGTGGCGGCAGGCCGGTTGACCACCGGATGTGGAACGCGTTGACCGGACGGGGACGCAGGCCGTTGACCGCCGGACGTGGGACGTGCAGGCCGGTTGACCGCCGGATGTGGAACGTGCAGGCCGGTTGACGGCGTCAGCCGCCAGCCGCCATCGGCTGGGAGAATGGAGGGCACAAGCGCTGCACGGCCTTCTCCTCCCCCG
This sequence comes from Cymbomonas tetramitiformis, assembly GCA_001247695.2. Classification (NCBI taxonomy): domain Eukaryota; kingdom Viridiplantae; phylum Chlorophyta; class Pyramimonadophyceae; order Pyramimonadales; family Pyramimonadaceae; genus Cymbomonas; species Cymbomonas tetramitiformis. The sequence goes on from LGRX02007459.1 coordinate 45,308, forward strand.
GGTACTGGCGCTGCTGCAGCTGCTGATCGCCGGACGAGCAGTACTGGAGGCATTGGAGGGATAGGGGCAGCTTCCAGGGGGCGGCGCAACCCGGGAGGTGCTCCTGGGAGCAGAGGGGGCGGGGGGGGGTCCACGGCAGCGCCAGGGCACAGGGATGCAGCAACGATCAGTCCGACTCACTCTTCCCCAGAACGTGCACCCTCTCCGGGTCCGAACTACCCTGTCCCACACTGCCGCATGTCACCGAGGTGCCTGCAGCCATTGCATGTCACCGAGTCGCCCGTCACAGTTGGCGCAAGGGTTTATATGCTGCACGCGTGCTACAGCCTATTTCCATCTTGTGTTGCCCCTGCAAAGCTGGTGGTCATCCGTGAGAGCTTCCGGTGCCGTGGTGCGCAGGAGACTCGGCCGGGCAGAGAGCCGGAAGGTTGGGGTTGCCGCAAGTGATCATGGTGGCATACAGATACCTGCTGGAGGGCGGATGGCGCCGGATGCGGAATGCGATGTGGCCCCTGCGGTTGCCTCGTGCCTTGATTAGCGCCCCTCGTGCACTGGCAAGCAGCAGCACAAGGGAGAACGATAGCAATAGAGGAGAGGAGGCACGCTCGTGTGGCCCGGCACTCGGATCGGGGCTTGTAAGAACAGAGTCATCACCACCGACGTGTCAGGAAGGCGTGTCCTATCCCCCTAGTTGAGATATAGGATCGTGTACCATGTTGTTCTCCCATGCTAAATATGTATGGTAAGAGTGTTTGCACATTCTTGCCCCCTTCGTACATCAAATAATTGAGGAGTATCGCATCCGTTCAGTATTGACTATGTATGAATTATCTTGCCTCCTCAGCTATGCTTGGCGGAATCTGCATCCCCGGGCAATTTCATTACGCACTGCCGGCACTTCCACTCGTTGACGATTTCTGACCATTTTAAAGGGATGTGAGGAGTGAGCCTTGCAGGAAATACAGCCACCCGGGCCTCGGTGGAAGAGCGGAGGGAGCAGAGGCCTTCGTGCAAGCAGCGGTATAGCCTGGATGCGTTGGATTCTGAGCAGCGGCTGGAGAGTATGGAGTGTATTGTGTGTATGTCTGCGCGCAAGGGTGCACTTCTGCAACCCTGTGGTCACTGTCATACCTGTATTAATTGCGCATATAAGTTACAGCGGCAGCGGCCAGCTCGTGGGTGTCCAATATGCCGTGAGCCCATTCTTGGTGTGATTCGCGCCTTCCTATAATTGGCACACTAGGCACCAAGGTTGCTCTAGAGAGGGAGAGAGAGAGGCAGAGATAACAATAGCGAATTGTCGTAACGTAATAATATGTACCTCACTAGAATACAGATGAATGGATCTGCGGTGTGGAGAACATCCGAGTGTTTGTGTAGTGTGAAACATACAACTTGAGTTTGTGAGTAAACCAACTTTGCAACAAGCGCATGTGTTGCACATACGATGCTCGGCTTCCGAATGGCGCGTGCCATTCCGCTTCGGCAACAATCCTCGTTATTTTCCGAATGACAATTCCCAATAGGCCTCAAATAATGGTGACGGGCTGCAGCTCATTTGTTGGCTGACGCTGTCTTTCGTGATAACCCCTCAAAAGTTCTGACGCAATACCCGTAATCCACAGCTGAAATCCTGCACGGTTGCATCACTTAAGGGTAGGGTGCACAGTTGTTCGGGGCTATTTAAATTTCATAGCAATTTCCATATTTTAAAAATGCGAGAAGTCATTAACGCGGGGAAATTCAAAATAAATAGTTATTGTCTATTGGTGATAGTGCGACATATATAAAAAAAATAGTTAATGAGTTCAATTTTAAGGTTTTGATGTCCATACAAAAGTGTGGGAGCCGATTTTGAGTTATGACGTGTCAAAGTGAGGTGGCTGCGTTTTTTTATACCTACCTCACTTTGACACGTCATAACTCAACATCGGCTCCCACACTTTTGTATGGACATCAAAACCTTAAAATTGAACTCATTAACTAATTGTTTATATATGTCGCACTATCACCAATAGACAATAACTATTTATTTTGAATTTCCCCGCGTTAATGACTTCTCGCGTTTTTGAAATATGGAAATTGCTATGAAATTTAAATAGCCCCGAACAACTGTGCACCCTACCCTTAACAACTCGCGTCCTGGAAAACATATGGCGCTATACGGGATACAAGGCTGTAACTTCCCGGCTCTCGCAGTCACTGCAGTCGCACGTAACAAATATTTGATTTTTTTGCTACACGCAAGACACTGTACAAATAAAGATTCCCAAACGGTCAGAACATTTCCTATGTGAAGCAGACCATAAGAGGTGATCAAATGCAACCATAGTTTATCCTATTGAGGGGAATGGGTGGTGGACAGGTGGAGCCACCGCATTCGCTGACCCGCGCTATACTTCCTATGATACAATAAGTATTCGGATAATAATTACCACAAGCACTTGCTCGACGGGCTGCTGGGATGAATCGGTTATCAGCTGAACCGACATCATGATGACAGCGCCGCCGGCTGCCGGAGTCTGCGGGGTGGATGCAGGCACCGCATGCTGCAAATGCTGGAGAGGTGGAGACGGCGGTCGGTGTGGGTCGATGGGCGAGCCTGCCAGGTGCCTGCCGGATGCAAAGCAGTCGGCCTTGGATTGGTAGCAGGGGCACGCCCCACGGGTGTCGGGACACGCAAACGCACGCATCAAGTCACACAGGGGTGCTGCCCAGCATTATTCCACCTGCTGCGGGTCAGCGAATGCAGTGGCTCCACTTGTCCAACCCTGCCCCCGGGTGATCGATGAACCGTGCGCGCGCGTGGCAGCGGACAGGATGTCTGTGTAGCGCGACGACGACGCGCGCGACGGTAGCACCAGACTCTGTAGCGGCGGGGGCGGAGTCGGGTCCTGATGTGCTGCAAGTAATCATCCCGCCACGTGGTACGCACCCTCAGGCACAACGAGGCGAAGGAGAACTTCCGTCCCGCGTGTAGCATCACCTCTCGTGCATGATTGTAGAGCGGGTTGACGTGAGGGAAAACGCGTCGGTGTTACAGTCGGCGAGCACGTGCTAATGGTCCTTCGTACGAGCGTAGTCGGGATCATACGCGATACATAAAATGAAATTACAGCTACATACCCTTGGAGCGCTTCTGTTGCGTTGCGGACATGCTATCGGGGACGAAATACTCGTGTTGCTGATCCAAGAGCGGCTACGTCAATGAGGCACTCGGAAATGCCCCAAAAAGCCGAAGTAAAGGGTCGAAATTCAGGTCAAGCATTCGCGGTGGACCGGGTCGTTGCAAAGCAGGATTGCGAGGCCAGCGGATACGCGACGTTTGGCGAGAGTTAGTCGGTTATCATCGAGGATTGGTTAGCAAGGGTCGGCGGTGGAAGTAGCCGGAAACTGAATTCAGTAGACGTCCGTGGTGCAAGCATCCATGCTTATGAGAGGGGCAGGTTCGCATCATATAAACAACTAGGTGTGGGCAGTTTACTCACGCCAAGAAACATCCAAGTTGCTAACGGCATACACTTTCCGGACCTTTATCCGGAATATGCTTGCCCATTCATCCGGGAAATATGCAATTATCGCTTCGATGTTGCGCCCCGTTGATCCAACGCCATTATATGTTGGCTACACATTTATACATGGACGTCGATCGACGGGGTTGAGATCAACGCCGGCATTGCCACGACGTTGACATCGTTCTCCGTCGAATCTACGATGGATTTGGACATTCGTTGGTACTGTTCCACATCCGATGGCGTGTTTGAAAAACAAATGGGTGTGTGTGTGTGCTTGCTTTTCCGACGGGATGAATAGACTTGCACCTGTGGTGCAATCAGCGATCGAACTTAGGTCGCGAGGGGGTTCTGTTATGCGTTTGATTCAATTCAAGCCTATACTAGGAATCGAACCCGGGTTGCTCGCGTGCGTATACGCAACACTAACCACTTGACCATGGAGTAAGTGGTGACCACATGTGCAGTTGCGCACTTACTTATTTCAGAAATCAAAAAATGAAATTTTCGATTTTCGATCTATTACCGACCGGAGCCCGCGGCTTCACAGCGAAAGTGCCGTCCGCGAAGTCCTCGTAGGCATCCGTGTCGTAACCTGTCAGGTCAGACGGGTGGACGGCGGCATGATTAACTGTATGCACGTCGCCTCCGAACTCACCGCACGTCGCCTCCGTGGTGGTCACCCGCGCCGATTGAGTTGGCAAGGGCTCCACATCGTCCACCTGCGAGACAGGGATAACAGGGGCCGGCACGGCGGACGCCGATGCCGCCGCACCACCTGCCGGAACCTGCTCCTCCGGCGCGCCCCCCGCCGCAGCGGCAGGGCCACACACCAGAGCCGATGCATGCTCCTCCACCTCACTCCCAGGAACAAAGGACGCGTGAGTGAAATGTACCTTTTCTTGGGCGGCCTGAACCTCAAAGGTGAGGGCATCAAGCCGCCGCAAGATGTCCTCGTCGTCGCTCCCGCCAGAAGGCGGAGGCGGCACGGAGAAACCGTAGGCCGCCACGTCGATCCCACCGACGCCGTCCGTGGAGAGCACCGCGGGCGGACCATACGCCAACGCCGCATGCGAGAAGGCCTCCGGTCCGGTGTCTGCCGCGTCCTGGAAGACCTGCACGAGCGCCAGTGCGTGCAGGCCCTCCGCGTCCTCCTGCTCAATGGGAATGCAGAAAGCCGCGGCCGTGGTTGGCGAGTGTTGGCGACCGCCAAGCGGGCAGTCGCGGTAGGGGTGATATACCTCACCTTTACCGGCCTTGCGGCAGCGGTGGCACAGTGGCTTTGCCTTCATGCTGTCGCGGTCGAAGCCGACCGCGGGGGGGTTGCCTGCACCCACGCGAAACCCCTTCGGATGCTGCTTCCCCCGATGCTGCGGCTGCGGCTGCTGTCCCCCGCCCGCACGGCCACCACGCACCAAGGCCTTCAAGGCCGCAATCTCCTCGAGGAGCACCGCGTACTCCGACGACGTGACCAGAGCGGAGGGCTTACCGTCCGTCCCCAGCACCTGCTTCTCACGTGCCGCCACCCCATCGTCCGACTGCGCCCAGGCCTTAAAGATGGCCACCACGAGGGCCTGGAGCGAGCGGAGAGAGACACCGCCGAGGTCACCCGCAAGCAAGCGGATAACGCACCTTCACCGCCGCGTAGAAGATTGGGTCGAGGCGGTTGTAAAGCGAGAGCTTGCGGGTCTCGTCGGTGGGCCGCCAGTCAGGAGCGCGGTTATCCCGCACCAGACGTTGCTCACGAGCCAAGATCGGCTGCGGGCAGGGCATATATCTTACCGTGGCGGGCCGGCCCGGGGCCGTAGCGTGTCACGCCGGGCCGAAAGCGGGCCGGGATTGGATCAGGCTGCGGGCCGCAGACGAACGGTGAAAATCTCGAAACTTTGCGCAAAATTTTCGATTTTCGTGATATTCACATACTTAAAATTCAAAAAATTTGCCTGCGGCGGGCAATTTTCGAGACTGGCCGGGCTGGCCGAAACCGGGCCTGAAAGTTTTGCAACTGCGGGCCGCAAAAACTTTTGGAAGATATATGCTCTGGCTGCGGGTCAACGTCTGCGGGATAACGAAGAGCCGCGTGCTCCTACTGGTGGCTCTCGCGTAGGGCTGCCGGCACACTCCCCTTGATGATGTCAATGAGAGTGCGACGTCCATCACGGTCAGCAGAAGAATCCGTACCCCGAAGCCAGGTGTCAGCCACAGAGTTCCGCTCCACGACGAGGGCCAAGACGTCATAGAGGAGCCCATTAACTTTCTCGATAACCAGAGAGGTGGGGTCGTCGAGGTCAAAGGTGGCCAAGTCCAGCCGAGCGGACGGAAACTCGGTCCGAAGCTGCACCACCAACTCGAAGAGGCGGTCGGTGTCGTCAGTACCACGATAATGATGTTTCTTGGAACCAAGGATATCCTCGCGGATACCCTTGGCCCAAGCCCGATGTAAGCGCCCCTTGTAGACCGCGTCAAACGCTGCATGCTGGTCGACAAGGTTCTTCCGCAACGCGACAGCAGCGTCGGAGTTGCTGGAAGTAGCAGGGGGTACCACAGGCGGGGTGCTAGCGGTTGGGGTGTCCCGAACCGCATCCAGAAGCCGTATTGAGGGGTATGAGGCGTCTAAGTCGGAATCCCTCAATAGGCGCTTGCGAGCTCTTGTAGATGCTGCCATACTCTTGAAAGCCAGAGAAAAGATGATGCGCGGTTGCACGTTTGGGTGTTGTGGCGGAAACGGAGGGTAGGCGTAATGGCAGAACGTGCGGAGAGGCGAAACGAGCGTGGGGCACTTGCAGATGTCGTCGTGGTCGAAGGTGTCCGGAACACCAGCCCAAAATACGTAAACCAGCGGGATCAGGGCAGGTAAAATAACGTAGATGAACATTGCCAAAATCGAGCAATAGCAACGCGCGGTGCCCATGACTCGCAGCCGCAAAAAGACGTCTACCGCAAAGCCATGTCCCAAATCCTAGTCGCACCAAACGCGCAAGTGCGCACCACCTCTTCAAGCGGTTGCTTAGCCAATCATGGCCAAGATAGCAAGTGGAATAAAAGCGTGGATGGGGCCACGACCTACCGGAATATCCTAGTTCACTAGATATCAGAGGTCCCGAACTGTGTGTGGATAAACTGTTAAGATAAATAAACCCTAAGGTAGATATACCCGGAACGGTCTCGGACGGTTTCGGAGTCTAGCCTACCTGTGACACAACGCGTGTCACAACACGAACCTATAGATCAGTCAGCAGACCAGTGTTGGCCTAGGAGTCTGTCATAGGGGCCTGCACCGGGACTCCCGGTCAGGGTTGCCTATACAGATTTCAGCCGACTCACGGAGACACAGACTCCCCCCTCCCCCCCCCTGGGGGAGGGAGCCCTGGTCTTTCTGTCACCCCTCGACCCAAGGTGCCAGGTCAGCTCCGTCATCAGTGGTGGGGAAAATAAAACCCCTGTATTTTATTTTCATGCATCTTAGACTGTGAGACCACCTGAGCATCTCGTCCCAGCTTCACAGAGTTTGTGGAGACTAAATAACACGCATATATTCCACCGTTGTCGAATATACCCACCGTTATTTCACCGTCTCTGTTAGGTGTTGGGCCTCACCACCGGCGAGTTGGCTCACGCTTTCATCTTCTTTGATCCCGTACCTTGTGCGGTTCACACATTAGTTTTCACCTGATTTGGCAGAGCACCTTCGTCCTCTTCGCCACCATCTTCACCCCGCGTGCTCTTTGACACCGGGAAATTATTCGAGCACCTTGTCCTCGACCACATCGACCGTTGTCGCACCAACTTTTTCAGCATTTCACGTTACGTACTCCCAACAATGTCTGCGGAGCGCATCACGCTTGCCAGCCGCCTTCGCGCTGCCCGACCCACGGGCGGGGCTTCCCCTACCCCCAGTGCCTTCAGTCCGTCAGGGGATTCGTCTGGCGACCCGGTGGTGCCCATGTCAACGCTCATCACCCGCCCTACGCCGGTATCGCGTTCGCCCACTGCTGTCGAGTTCCATCACAGCAACGGCGTGTGGACGTCAACGCCTGTACGAGCTTCCCAACGTGCTGAGTTTACAGAGAAGTTGGACTACGCCTTCGCTTATGGGGAGGAGCTGGCCAAGCTCCTTCGCTCCCATGGATTCAAGTCGAACGTGGGCCTCTCCTTGGATGGACCTGATTCCGAGACTGACTTCGCCGTGCTGCTGGCGAACATGTCCCACGTCTTCGGTCCTATTTCCCGCGACGAGGTCTTCAAACTTCTGGATCTGGACTTCGAGTACGAAGCCTACCACTACACCATCAACGAGCTTATTTTTACTGTGCTGCCAACTGTGCTTCGTGGCATGGCGCTCTCCCTCTACGAGGAGTCCGCCTACATTTTCCCGCACGACGGGCGCTGCGCTTTACCGCGCCTACGCTACCAGGTGGAGGGCATTGGCGACCCCGACACACATCGTTTCTGGGTCCGCCTTCGCTCGACCGTGATTGACGAGACCATCGAGCCCGCCCCCCAACTGGCTGTCGTGCGCACCCTCGCGGACAAGCATCGCCGGCTGCACGCTGACTACTCCGACCGTAGCCTTGTGGAGGACCTTTACACCGTCCTCCGATCGTCCGCGGCCAAGTCACCCTACGTCACGCCTTTGTATCTGGTGGTGCTGCGCGAGCTTGGCACCAACCACAACTTCACCTTCGCCTCCCTCACTCTGCGGCTTGGTAAGATTTTCCGAGATGAGTCCCCCCTTGCCCGACTCTCCGCGCCTGCTCTGCCGGCGTCTGGTGGTGCTACCCGCACCGGTGGTGGTGGCGGGAAGGAGCCTGCCGGGTCCTTCAATGCCCTTGGCAGGCGCAAATTCATCCCGCCCGAGGGTACCTGGAAGAAGAACGAGAGCGGCGGGCGCTACCTCGTCTGGGACGGTACCGGCATGCCGTGCGTGACGTGCTTCCGCCTGTGGGCAGTCACGACCGGCCACATGGACACCGACGGCATCTGCCCCTACGTGTGCGTCCAGGCGTTCGCACCAGGGCGCGCTCCCACTCTCGCTCCTTCCGCTCCCCAGGGTAGAAGTCTTCCAAAATTCTTTACGGCCCGTAAACTATAGTTCCGCTGGCCCGCTTTCGGCCAAAACGGTCAAGGAAGAAAAATGCTGAGATTCAGTAGTTCAGTATCACGTATGACGTATGACAGTGACAGTGACAGTACAGTGACTTCCTACCTGTACTCAGTAGTTCGACTTCGGTAGCTTAGACTGTGACACACGATATGATTGCCTAGTGACGGCCTCAGAGCTTAGATAGCCTGAGAGTCGTGTATTCATTTCTATCTTTTGATATACCCGATTGCCTCGCTCAAACCCTACGGCGTTCAGCGTTTTCACTGTGTCACTAGGACATTCTAGTAAAAAATGCCCGCCGCAGGCGCGAAATTTTGAAATTAAGTATGGGGGTTTGATAAAAAGTGACAGTGGTTTGATTAAATGCCTATATTTTTGGCCGAAGTTTGGCCGGCTCATATTTTTGTGCGGCCCGGGGGCGAAAGCCCCTTCGGCCCGCTTTCGGCCCGGAGCGAGCTTCTGCGGCCCCGGGCCGGCCCGCCACGGTAAGACTTCTACCCTGCTGCTCCCCCCAAGCCCCCTCCCATGTCCGCATGGCCGCCTTCGGACGCGCCGCAGGCCCACGCCCTCCGCGCGCTCGAGCCTGCACCGCAGGATGCTGCTCCTCCACCTGACGCGGCCGCCATGTCTGTCCGCTACCCGGTGGAGCCGCCTCCGCATCGCGGCATCGACCCTCCTCAGGGGGCACCCACGCCTTACGGCGGGGACGATCACGACGCACCTGCAACACTCTCCATCGTGCAGCACGAGGACGAAGACTTCGTTGACTGGCCGGCCTTTCGGACCACCCCTTGGATTCCGTCCGTGGGCGGGTCTGCCAGCAACTCCAACTGAGCATCGAGTTCCACGTCGCCGCCAATCGCCGGTGCCAACATGTGTGGACCTCTGTATCCGGCTGCAGTAGACTTCAATAGTGACTTAGAGATTTTAATGCCTAGCCCCTTAGTAATAATAATAAAACATTTACGTCGATGGTAAGGCAATGCCTTCGGAACGATCTACTCAGTCTTCCCCTCATACATGACGATGCGCGGGGAAGCATTCCACGAGCATGGAAGCATGGGTGACATGGCACTAATTAGCCTGTAGCTTGTTCCGGGCCAACGCCCGAGCGGGGATCCGCAACTAGTTGGACTGAGAAAGGTCCCATTGGGCCTGTAACAATCTGTGTGCTTTAGGGTTAGGGCTTTCTGGCTTGCATGCCTGATCTGGCACCTCACCTCTTCGGGGTGAGGTGGTGTCACGGAGACACAGACTCCCCCCCCCTGGGGGAGGGAGCCCTGGTCTTTCTGTCACCCCTCGACCCAAGGTGCCAGGTCAGCTCCGTCATCAGTGGTGGGGAAAATAAAACCCCTGTATTTTATTTTCATGCATCTTAGACTGTGAGACCACCCGAGCATCTCGTCCCAGCTTCACAGAGTTTGTGGAGACTAAAAAATAACACGCATATATTCCACCGTTGTCGAATATACCCACCGTTGATCTTACTGTTAGGCATAAGATCGAACTTGAACCCTAAACCCTGAAGCGTCCGAATTTGCAATTTCTTAAAATCGGAGAGGTTTCAAGATCTCCCGGTGGGAAAGTTAGCGGGTGGTTTCTCACGCGTCACCTTTCTTAAAATTTGGAGAAACAACTAGCGGCTAGTTTCTTGTAGGTGCAGGTTCTTACAGACCGCGACTTACTTTACAACGTTTACCTTGCGTGATGAGTGCCAGTTCGTCGAGCGGAGGTATTCCTCCAAAAGTGTTAACTTTGCTTATGATCGTCCACAGCGAAGGCGACTCGCGAAAAATATTGCTGGGAATGAAAAAGAGAGGGTATAGTTCGAAAACGCAAACTTATTTACGCGTTTACTACGTGCTTGCATATTTTGTCTCAATGCGGTTTCGAGCCGTTTGATATGGGCAACTCGTTCTGTGCAGGTTTGGAGCTGGTTATTATAACGGATTCGGAGGGAAGGTTGAGCCTGGTGAAACGATCGAGCAGGCCGCGTTACGCGAGGTGAGCACTTTCAAATGTCTGCTGATGATAACACCATGGTCTGTTGTACCGAGAGTATTCAGGCGCGTTTCCGCATCAGCGTCAAACTGGTTTGGCAGCTCACGCTTTGTATCAGGCTCGGCGATTTGATCCTTGAAGCCTGCCAACAGATTTGAGTTGTCTAGCGTGGTACATCGGTTCTTTACCGGTATTGCGTATTCCTGTGATCGTAGAAGCGCTTCTGAATGTCAAGCATATACATTTCAAGACTGTGATGGACGAGTCGTATAAACATTAAGGCGGGACGAGCTACAAAGTGCTAACGCTACAGCGCTCTTGCGCTACAGCTCGAAGAGGAAGCACACGTGACGGCTCTGGATATGGAAAGGCGGGGAGTACTTCGCTTTATTTTCGATGACAATCCTCAACCTTGGGAGGTAAAATATATCGCAGTCACACACCGAATTTGCTACCCTTTCGTTCCGTCGATGATCGAGGTGTTCGTCTCTAAGACAGTTTAGCGTTCGCTGCCACGTTGTTCTGCAAATATGCGACCTACCTTGCATTTTGACTACTTTTGCTGTGAAGAGGGAATTTGCGAAAAGCCTTTTAAAGGCTATTCTGTTACGAAACAACACTGTTGAAGTCACATAACCGACCGACTTGTGTCGAGCAGGTTCACGTCTTTCACGCAACAGAGTTCTCTGGCGAGCCCCTTGAGACTGACGAAATGGCCCCTGTTTGGTTTTTAGAAGCGGACATTCCTTTCGGTGAGAGCTACCCAACTGACTCCGTTGTAACTTTAGAGGTTATTCTCACTTTCAACAGAACCTTAATCTATTTCGGCATATGGGGGCTTGCTGCAACTGTAGTATTCATTGGCGAGTGTCAGGGTTGCGATCGATGGGAGCAATCAAGAGACGGCATTCTCACCCTAGGCTTGTGTTGCCAACAATACCAGAGTATGCATGATTCTTCTCCACTTGACCACAACAAGAGGTGTGGGGGGTTGTTGATGCCAATCTTTTCTGACCTAGACATTCTCTGCTGTAACTTGTGCAGACAAGATGTGGGCAGATGATGTCCACTGGTATCCTTTATTTCTGGGAGGCAAGTGCTTTCGGGGGGAGTTCTTCTTCACAAAAACCACCACCCTAGTAAAACATACATTGGAAGAAGTTGCAGGGCCACCCTTTCCTTGGCCTGATGTTCCGTTGTGATGTGTGTGAAGAAACCGCTTCAATAAGATTTGTGGTATTAAGTTGAATGTGTGATTGATAACACCACGAGTTTCTTTCGCTTGCGCTGGCTACTTTGGCTACTTTGGGAGGCTCACGTTGAGGTCGATCCCCCGTTCTTTATCCCATTTTTAACCTGTAACATGTTTGGCCTCAACGTGTTATAGAGCACGGTGCCTAGTGCGACGTTCTTTCACTACTTGTATATCTTCCGGCTTTCCTGCGCTTAGTGTAGTCATTCAATCTTTGTTTGCTGAGGGTAAGAAAGTGCACCGATCCCGAAAAGCATACGATACAACAGTGAACATTGTGGTATGGCAAGTACATGGTGTGGCTGGTTCGGCATACTGTCGTGTTTTAGACAAATATTATCGGCGGTAGCGTTTGCAATTTGAAAGGTTTCATGAGCAAATGAATGTCAAATGTTGATAAGAATGGGCGGTATGCGCAGCATGGATGTTATGGCGAGGAAGTAACGTTGATAAAATGCTTTGTATATGAATGCGAGTCATTTGAAACAGGCGTACGAAATTCCGGTTGAAAAACTAAAAATCGCAAAATTGATCGCACTTGTTGTCCTGAAATGTCATTAACTGTGGAGCTAATGTATTAAGGTTTACGCGAAAATCTGGGTGTTTCTTGCCTTTCGATGTGTCATATGTCGCATGCGTATGTGAACATTTGGACCAATTCGCACCTTCAATCGATATCTTGATCAATTCATTTGAATAGATGACCATGGCCACGTCAAATTGCACATGCCACTGTGTTCTAGGCTGGCCGAAACGCGGGCGACGTTTAAACGTGAACCCCCCCCAATAGTTTAAACTTGCGTTTAAACGGGGGGGGGGGTCCACGGTGCATACTTAAGGCCCCGTTACATACTTAAGGGCGCTAGTGCGCCAGTCCGAGTGTCATGATCATGCATCGATTATAAGGTTTAGACACATCGACATGGTCGATGACAATGTGCGTATCCGTATGTAGTGACAGCTCCATCGGGCGTCGGCTGATGAGAACAGCTCAGCAGTGAGCGTCACGGACTTTCAGTCTTACAATCCGATCAAACACTTTAATACATGACAGATCTTGGAGTGGTAGATGCCGGAATTGACATAGTGACACCCGAAAGTGTCATCTGTCATATTCCTCTAGTAGTGTGATGACCGTCACCGTTCCCGACCGTTCGACTATATTTACTCTCAGTATGATTTGTATATCTATCTTTTAGGGTTTACATTCTGAGACCGCTTTCATCATATCCAACAGGTTTGTGACCACCTTACGTTTTATTCAGACACTGCGGGATGCTAGCCATGAGTGGCTAAGCGCCGACGCTAGGGATGGAGTGAGGCGTTAAGCAGAGCGCGAGCGGGATTTTGGGCGGTATAGCCTAATGGTGTTGGTTGATTGGAGCACGCGTGAGACGCTAGCTTTGACGTCGCATTTTCTTTGAGCATTATCGTTGGCGGAGATTTCCTTACAGCTGGTCGCCTGGCAAACCGCGTTTGGATCCCGGGATCTCGCTTAGACCACACGAACTTCGAGAATTACGGCTTCTTCCTCGCGCTATTTCCTTGAGCTCCTCGACGACCTCACTATTGGCCGCCTCCCACTATTCGCCTCGCGTTCCTAACACTTATTCCTCGCTCCACCCCTTCAGTAATTTCCCCCTATGGTTCAAACTCGCTCTACATCATCTACTATGCCTTCTAGGCGATGCTCCCTCAGTACCATTTTCGATAACGCGGCTGCGCGTCACGCAGCCACCCCTCCCACCCCAGCGCAGACAGCAGCTCCAGCTGGGGAGACCGCTACAGCAGTATTCGTGGCGGCAGTTCGCGTGCTGATGCGCTCTCGTTTCGATGAGAGCGTCGCCAAGCACATCGCGAAGAAATGCCTTGGGAGCAAAGACGCTCGCCTCGTCCACAACACTGAGCGTGACGCCTCTCTATTGTTGGCGCGCATTGTACCAGCCTTGGAGGAGATTTTCGTGACTCAGGACGCCGCATTTGCCCCTCTCTTTGTCCGGTTTGAGCACCAGGGTAGATATCTTACGCGGAGGCGACTCGGCCCGAATCGGAAATCCACTTCGGCCACATTTCGGCCCGTCTCGGCCCAAACCCAAGATTGTTCGCCGCAGGCGCAAAATTTTAATTTTGCAGTATATTCAGCCATCATCGGACAATCGAATGTCGTGTTGGAAATTGGCTTGCTCTTAAAAATGAGTGTGCACCGACGATACCCGCCAATGCCGTGTGCGGTATTCGTGGTGCACATCAAATCTGTTTTGTGTACGCACTGATTATTATTCCCGAATATGGATATAAATGAGAAAGTTGTTATGAAGAAGTATAAGTAAAGAAATCAACGGCCGAAAAATAGTGATGGGCCTGTAGTAAATCCCCTGATCCCACCCCCTGAGTATCAGAAACCTAGTGATTCGATATGAAATCCTGCGTTGTGCCAAATAGACAAAAAGCTATATAAGAATGTACTCAACACAGGGGGAATGTGATTGCATGAAGCGATGGTAGGGAGAGTGGAATATTACCACAAATATAGGGGGAAATGCTAGGAGTTTAGTTAACACGTACTGTTTGATATATTTTCCTAAGCTTTATCCAGGAGGTCAATACATTCGAAAAATGAACCAGAAAGTAGTGTATCCATATATAACTAGTCTTTGCCTGCATTCGTACTTTTTGGTGCCCATCTGATATTGTCTACAGAATAGTGCAAATGATTGTTAACTCTATCAATTTCATAGATGACCCTTGCGGTGGACCTCGAGGACAATCATGAGGTCGGCTGCCAACATGGGCCCGTCAGGCACCGTCTCCGCCCATCTCATAGCTCAGAGCACGGAGTATGTCAAGCAAGAATACAAGGCGAAGGCGGAGGCGATGGCGTGTCTCCAGAGCGGGATCGCACCACGCGAACGGCTGCTCGCAGGCATTTTGAACTTGGGAAGTAATTGATGATTTGAGTGGCTTATAGCTGTAGAGGCAGGTGTGACAATACCAATTGACAAAGGACACATTTCTGAGTTGAATTCAGAAAATCGCCCAAAATGGTATGGACTGAATTAGATTCCCCAATTTTTAAAGCTCGCAAGTTGGTTGAATAATATCAGATAGCTTGATGAGAATTAGTGAACACGGTAAAACGTGTACCATTCCAAAGAATGATGTCGTGCGTAGCGTCTTTAACCATTCGATTTTACACCATGTGGGTGTGTGGGTGTGTGTGGGTGTGTGTGTGCTTAGTGTGTGTGCGTGTGACACACGCACACCCACACACATTATAACACACACACACACACTGAACGGCATGAGATCGGCCAACAAAAGCCAGCCCACCATCATCCCAGTGGATGTGAGAAGCAAATCAGGAGCAGGGCGGGGCCGTGACAAGATACCACAAACTCATACATGTTCCCAACCCTGATGCAAAGCAGCATGGAAAGATGAAACGATGTGACCGATCATCGCCCAACAATTGTTGGTCTCTGGGTAACGGAGTAAGCGGACCCTGCTGGCATGCCCCCCAGTGGCTCCCGGTCGATGGATGGGACCTGTTGGTCCATGGTTATGTCATGAATGCAGTCACACCACACAGCATGGACACCCCATGTCAAAAAAAGGAAACATGCGGGCACCTAAGTGCTCCCCACAAAATTCAAGGGAGAACACAGAAGTTGTACATCACCACCTTCTGCCTCTCCTCGCAGCACGACAGACGAATCTACCGAGCTCTCCAAGAGGCAGTGCCCGCCAGAATGGCACCACAGGGATAACCGCCTCCCAAAACCCACTTCCACCCGGCGGTCGTCCCCGTTCACAGCGATCCGTCAGTACTTCATATCAAGGTCAAAGAACGCAAGTCCCCCGGCATGTGTAATAACCATGAGCACTGTACACGGAGAGGGAGCTAGCGTCAGACGAATCCAAGACACTCCCAAAAAGCGAGCCGTAGACGAATCCCCGACGCACTCAAAGAGGCAGTACCCATCAGAAGGGTACCACAGGGACAGCCACATCCCATGATCCAAATCATTCCAGTGGCCGTCCCCGTTCACAACGAGATGCCAGTACCCCATAAAGTGGGTATCGATCACCAGTCCCCCGGCAGGTGAAAAAGCCCCAAGGCACTGGACAAAAATAGAGCCAGCCGCAGACGAATCCCCGACGCCCTCAAAGAGGCAGTACCCGCCAGAAGGGTACCACAGGGACAGCCACATCCCATCATCCAAATCATTCCAGTGGCCGTCCCCGTTCACAGCGATCCGCCAGTACCCCATAACGTGGCCGCCACAACCAGTCCCCCGGCAGGTGAAAAAGCCCCAAGGCACTGGACATAAATAGAGCCAGCCGCAGACGAATCCCCGACGCCCTCAAAGAGGCAGTACCCGTCAGAAGGGTACCACAGGGACAGCCACATCCCATCATCCAAATCATTCCAGTGGCCGTCCCCGTTCACAACGAGATGTCAGCACCCCATAACGTGGCTGTCAACCACCAGTCCCCCGGCAGGTGAAAAAGCCTCAAGGCACTGGACATAAATAGAGCCAGCCGCAGACGAATCCCCGACGCCCTCAAAGAGGCAGTACCCGTCAGAAGGGTACCACAGGGACAGCCACATCCCATCATCCAAAGCACCCAAGTGGCCGTCCCCGTTAACAGCGAGATGCCACAACCCTATGGCGAGACGTATTCCCGGTCAGCTATGATGGCCCGAACTCCCACCCATTCGGACCTGGCACAATGACACCGTCACGTAAGTCCCCCAGCTTACGCCTGACGCGCGAGATCCAGCAACCCGGACCTCGTTTATCATACAGACCGGGCCTCTCCACCATAAAGCGCCGCAAAAAGCCCCACAAACGCCTGCTGTGGTAACCCTTTTGTGTCATCCTGTGGAAAACAAGAGCTATGTTGTAAACAAAGTCTTGCCAAAGGACACATCTCTCAGCGAACCGATGCAGTTGGCTCGTGACAATCCCATACTTAGCTTTGTCGGCCAAGTACGAGTCATGTGCAGGGTACCTAATGACCTGGATGTCAGCATATTGTGCATCCAGTCGTTTGTCATATATGGCAGTCATAAGGCCTCTGCGCCTATTTTGCTTGATGAGTATGTCCATGTAAGGGACACGCACACCCGCATGTGCCAAAGATAGACTCAAAATGTGTTTGGGATAGATCCCTGCAGTGCCGGATTCGTTCAGATATAGATAGTCTTCCATATCTGGAATATTGAACGCCAGCAAGTCATCAATGTATCTACAAACGAAAAGAAACCTGTGCGCGTCATGAAAATTCCCCGCCTCCACAAGTCTGCGCATGAACGCAAGCTCATACGTAAAACAGTAGAGGTTGGCAATGAAGCCCGCACAGCTCGTCCCCATGGGGATCCCCACAATTTGTCTGTAGATCACACCCCCAAACTCGACAAATGTTCCATCCACCAACCCGCAGAATAACTCAACAAGCCGACCCTCCGAAAAGAGCATTTCCCTCTCACCGTCCGTCCTCCGTTCATTGGTAACCCACTCAAAGGACTTATCCTTTCTGACAAGCAGGTACCTCACCCTCGAACTTTGAAGTTTTCTTTGGAAAATGCTCCGAAAGAGTGCCGACAGCCGATCCTTCAAATCCTGCAGACACAAGGTGGTGTACATGGACGTGAAATCGAATGCACAGACGTGCATTGATGCATCACGCTGTCCGCGGGGCCTGTTGCATGCCGCAGCCAGCTTCCGAACCTCCGCCGAATCTTGAATAATCCAAGACCCGCGACCTCTCGGCACACCTGGGATTTGAGAAACCACCTCTTTCCACAGGCCCTCGGTGTCGGCAGTCAAAGCCCGGAAGGCTACACTGAGCCACTTAGAAACTGGTGTAAGTGTTGCGCGATTGGCCCCCGCGACAAACCGGTATCCTACCGGAGACTTGTGCAATTTCACACGAATATGAAAATGCGGGATCCTAGGCCCCCTCTGCGGGGTAATGGAATGAGCCCTGCACAAAGCGGTGCCCTCAGCATTTATATCATCGGCCGACCGTTCCGTGGCCTCATAAGCTACACCGTGTCTAAGCTCATCCAGGCATTTCTGCATGTAGTGCTTCTTGCACACAAAACAGAAGTTACCGGCAGCCTTGTCACACACACACACACACACACATTACCACCACCATCATCCACATACACATGCACACCCGATCATTTAAATATATACCTGACGATTAATTCTTCTCGATGTGATACACAACGATGTGCTTGATGTATGTGCTACTCACACGTAATTCGGGCATTTCGATATGCTCCATTACGTCTGTCCTGCCTTGAGCATTATCGATCCAACACGCAATCGTACATGAGACCTCAATACACACACACACACATATCTATAATGCATCCACGCACAACAACCATACATACACATACACATCAATTCACTACGATTATACATATGTGTTGATTACATTGTGTATGCCAATCGAGATGGTTTGGCTGGATGAATGGATATAAACACTAAGCTTATGATGGTAGGGTTGCAAATGATAGCTGACATAATGGGTGGCACCACCGTTTTAGACATCGATGCATTATGCAATCAGAAGGAACCAATGCCGAGCCTTGCTTCAAGACGCTTGCGAGCAGCCGTTCGCGTGGTGTGGTGATGATGTGATCAGTCGAAGTATCATGAGTATCACCATGCAAAAGGTTAGGCGTGATCAAGAATTTACTTTCTGCACCCTTATTATGCCATCTAACGTAACGTATGATGGTCGGGAAATCCTACGTCGGTAGGGTGCATGTGTTTCAAGAATTGTTTTCGAATCGCCGATCCGCCATACTTGTTAGTGATCCATGCACGCTCCCATGTGCTGCCACCAGTCTTGTTACATGGCTTTTGCTAGTCCGTCTTCCGTGTATCCTGTGAATGAAGAGAAATATCTCGTCAATGACGGTGTGGATCTTTTTGCCCCAACTACAAACCACCCGGACGTCGTATCCTTTGCATATCCGTCCAATCAGTTGCTTGAAGTGTTCATAAAGGTCTGGAATAGCCTTTCTCGCAAGTTGCAGGATTTGGTTGCCGCACCAACTATCCGTCGTAACCACGGGAAGCATACTTACGACGGATAGCTGGTTGGAACTGGCAACTGATTGGACGGATATGCAAAGGATACGACGTCCGGGTGGTTTGTAGTTGGGGCAAAAAGATCCACACCGTCATTGACGAGATATTTCCTCTTCATTCACAGGATACACGGAAGACGAACTAGCAAAAGCCATGTAACAAGACTGGTGGCAGCACATGGGAGCGTGCATGGATCACTAACAAGTATGACGGATCGACGATTCGAAAACAATTCTTGAAACACATGCACCCTACCGACGTAGGATTTCCCGACCATCATACGTTACGTTAGATGGCATAATAAGGGTGCAGAAAGTAAATTCTTGATCACGCCTAACCTTTTGCATGGTGATACTCATGATACTTCGACTGATCACATCATCACCACACCACGCGAACGGCTGCTCGCAAGCGTCTTGAAGCAAGGCTCGGCATTGGTTCCTTCTGATTGCATAATGCATCGATGTCTAAAACGGTGGTGCCACCCATTATGTCAGCTATCATTTGCAACCCTACCATCATAAGCTTAGTGTTTATATCCATTCATCCAGCCAAACCATCTCGATTGGCATACACAATGTAATCAACACATATGTATAATCGTAGTGAATTGATGTGTATGTGTATGTATGGTTGTTGTGCGTGGATGCATTATAGATATGTGTGTGTGTGTGTATTGAGGTCTCATGTACGATTGCGTGTTGGATCGATAATGCTCAAGGCAGGACAGACGTAATGGAGCATATCGAAATGCCCGAATTACGTGTGAGTAGCACATACATCAAGCACATCGTTGTGTATCACATCGAGAAGAATTAATCGTCAGGTATATATTTAAATGATCGGGTGTGCATGTGTATGTGGATGATGGTGGTGGTAATGTGTGTGTGTGTGTGTGTTATAATGTGTGTGGGTGTGCGTGTGTCACACGCACACACACTAAGCACCCACACACACCCACACACCCACATGGTGTAAAATCGAATGGTTAAAGACGCTACGCACGACATCATTCTTTGGAATGGTACACGTTTTACCTTGTTCACTAATTCTCATCAAGCTATCTGATATTATTCAACCAACTTGCGAGCTTTAAAAATTGGGGAATGTAATTCAGTCCATACCATTTTGGGCGATTTTCTGAATTCAACTCAGAAATGTGTCCTTTGTCAGCTGTTATTGTCACACCTGCCTCTACAGCTATAAGCCACTCAAATCATCAATCAGCATGTCACACATCAACATTCACCTTTTGTACATGTGCGACACAGGCACTTACAAGCCCAGAATTCTCAATCTTAAAGTTAATAAACTATACGTGCTGCACGCATGCTATTAAAATTTTGCATTGCGCATTCCGATCATATTGCACATATCTTTTAAAATCTCGGTTTTGCAGACCTTTAAGAAACCCCAATTGTGCCGGCAACAATCGGCACACCGCAGTTCCATACATACTATAATTGTCTAGACTGAGGAGGCTTCCCGATTGTTGAAACATTTATGATCATGCAGCCGTATCGAAATCAACAATGCGCTGCGCTTCTGGAACAAGAGGAGCATCGACATCAACGCCTAACCGATCAAGTGCATGCCGGATAGTTGCAAGCTTTGCAGCTTCTTTTGAATTCAAATCATCTATAACTCTGCTGGCGTACAACTTTCCTCCAATCCACACTTCAGCTCGTGTTTGAGGACCACATGTGTTATTGGAGAGATTTTTGGCGGGAGCACAGAGTATTTGGACAGCTCCCAGTTTCCGCTTGCTGCAGGTTTCATGCAACAATGCTGTGCTATTGCGGGCTTCTGTTAGTCGAGGCTTTAGCAGAGGCTGGAAAATTCGCCAAACGGTGCTTAAACTGAATCCGGAATCCAGCAAAATTGCGCCAGCTATGCTTTCAACCACATCGCCAAGCAATTTCGGCGCTGCTGAGACAAGCGATCCTTGTACCTCGTGTGCCTCTGTCTCCTTCTGACTGCTTACATCATTTTTTATATCTCCGTGTCCTCCTCCCCTTTCCTCGGGGCCAGATGCCATCTGCTCACACCTGACCACTGGAATCTCGTTGCTCTCGTCCGCTGTGACAGCGACCGAAGATGCCTTCTTTTCTGCTGTGGAGCTCGCTGAGCTAGTACTCACATCGCTCGAGGCACCTTCTGCTTGCTTCCGCAGCCAGCTAGTAGCATAGGTCCGGATCTCCTTGTGCAGCACCATCGAGGTGTGGCGGAGATGGCCTGGCAGACGAAGCTGAAGTGCAATCTGAACCCTCTCCACACTCCCAGAGATTCAGTGACGATGCCTTGTGCAGTCTCCCCCGCCTCCAAGATATCGCCCGTTGCTCTCCCTGAGAGCTAGGTTGAATCTGGTAGGTGTCTTAGAGTGCTGAACTGGTTCATGGCACCCCCTCAGCAATACCAGCCAAAAGGACCTCAAGCGTAGAAAACTAGGCACGAGCACGATTGCCACAGTAGGTCGACGGTCACTAACTACAAAGCAGAGTGATTCTTCATGCAAGGGTTACAATAGTTACAAGGGTTACACGGGTTGCTCAAACGGTCTATAGGCGTTACATGACAGTGAGCACATGCCTGTGTGAGCAAGGTGCCGTAAACGGCCAGAAGGCTTACCGATGACTCAGCACAGTAAAGCGCGGTGACGACTCGGAAGGAGGGAGCGAGCAAGCGAGCACGCAGGAGAGCAGGGGAAGGTTTTGCCTCCAACGGCAGTGAGAAGAAGCTGAGCGCGTACGCCCAGCGGCCTTCGGGGATACAGCTCTCTCCGAGACCATTGACCAAGTTACCTTAAAAGTAAATGAGTTATACAAAAAGTAAATGTATCATGTACAAGTCTTTGTATTATATAAACCAGTTCTCGGGCGTTGGTGGGGAGTGTATCATATAAACTAGTTCTCGGGCGTTGGGGGGAGTGTATTATA
>LGRX02007460.1:0-28263 GCA_001247695.2 Cymbomonas tetramitiformis
CGCTAAGGGCTGCTGAGGCAGCTGGGCACTGCTGCTACTGGGGCAGCCTTGCGCTTGCGCCATGGGCTGCTGAGGCAGCTGGGTGACGCTGCAGCTGGGGCAGCCTTGCATTTGCGCCGTGGGCTGCTGCACCTCAACTCTGCAGCTATCAGCCGTGCAGCTTTGGCGCACCTCGCCGAGCTGTGGGGGCTGCACTTTGGCTATGGATGCTCTTCGGCCATGCATTCCGGCCGGCTTATCATCGGCAGGTATCATGCGGCTGCGATTATATACACATGGGAGTGCGCACCCGTGGCAGCAATGTGTATGCACTCGTACACACGCGCACCCTATCATTGCCGATGATGATGGCGACGAAGATTCTCCATAAGTGCCGATACACATAGCCTCATCATGAGGATGCGCAGCCACGTCGTATAATGCTTCAACCACACTCAGCCGCAGCTCAGCGCCTCTACTCGGGCAGCTCGTTGCCGCTGCCGTGGGCGGCCGCATCTCAGCGCTGCTGCTGGTGCAGTTCGTTGCTGACGTTGAGTCACGATCATCAGAAGAAAACGGTGTACAACCTGATGATAATTGCCCGGTACGCATCGCCGACGATGATCTTCCGGCACCATGCGCCACCGGCGCCGGGATTTCTGCTCGCGCACATCGTGACGACAATCCATTCCGCACCGCCAACAATGGCGCTCCAACGTGCGCTTTCGTCGGCGGAAGTCCCGCCAACGTGTGCGGCATGTGCACGCTGTCCTCAAGTATTGCACATCTACTCATGGTGCACCCCTCATATATATGTGCGTGTGTGTACGCACGCACGGCCGGCGTATCATCGGCAGTCATCATGCAGCCGCACACATATACACATGGGAGTGCGCACCCTTGGCAGCAATATTTATGCACTCGTACCCACGCGCACTCTGTCACCGTGTGCTCACACTGGAGGGCAGTACAATTCGTACCATCATCTCGCGCTGCTGGCAAGGCCGTCAATGATGACCGAACTCCGGTGTGTGTGAGCACACACAGGCCGATGATGCACCGATCATATATACGGCCGTCGACAGTATAATGATATGATGTGCTATTATTATCGGTCGCAACATCATCACGCGCTGCTAGCAAGACCGTCGATGCCCGAACTCCAGAGTGTGTGTGCACACACAGGCCGATGATGCACCGATCATATATACGGCCGTCGACAGTATAATAATATGATGTGCCATTATTATCGGTTGCAGCAGCATCACGTGCTGCTAGCAAGGCCGTCGATGGCCGAACTCTAGTGTGTGTGTGCACACACAAGCCGATGATGCACCGATAATATATACGGCCGTCGACATTATAATGATATTCTGCTGATGATATACAATACTCGCGACACACGCACCTGCCGATGATGCACCGATCAGGTATGTGTGTATGTGTGTGCATGCCACTTTCCAGCATAATGAGCGACGGCGACCACACTGTTGATGAAGTATTATACCCAATTTCATCACTGCCGACGATTAATTGCTGCTGCTCAAAATGAACGCGAGCTCGCCGCTGCCGCAACCGCTGAGACATTGCAAGAAGCCGTTTGAACTTTGCGATCAAGGATTGCGATCGCACCGAAAAGTCAGAAACACGAAGAGCATATGATGCTGATGCTGGTGCAGCAGCTGCGCAATATTCGGTTGTGCAATAACCATCTGCACCGTCGGTTATGTGATGATTACCATCAGTTGCACCATCTCTATGCAAGGCAACATCGCCATGGGCAAGCTCGCGCATTGATGACGATATTGTAATACATGCTGAAGACGGAGTTTGTAGTCCTGCGGCTGCTGAACATTCTGGATGAGAAGTTGGTGACGATTATGCGAGTGTATGCACTTCGGATATAGCGCACACAGATGCGACTGAAGGAGACAAAATTCCGGGGACATCACCATGATCAGAAATGCAACCAACTGCGACGTTATCGGCTGAATCATCCGGGTCGGGATAACACAAAGCTGATGCTGAATCGTCAATATCCAAGGTGGTATCATGATACGGATGCAATGACGATATATACTGTGCAGCCGGCAACGATTCACCACGACACATTATATCTGAAACCGGAGGCGGCTCTGGAGGTGGTGGATCGCAGCATGATTATCAGTGAATGCATCAACATGTCGATCATCACCGATCGCTTCTCCCCCCCCCTCAAACTGAACGAGAGCTCGCGGTCGTAACCGCTGAGATATCGCAAATAGCCGCTCGGCCTCTGCTGAGCTGCTATCACCGATCGGCAGCGCCTGCTGCTGTCGCAACTGCCCGCGGTGATCCACATCTACAGCTGCATCAGAGGAGTACGAGCACTGCAATGATGCAGATGGCCCGTCATCGCGCGAAGACAAACACTGAAATGCCAACACATCAGAACCGCCATCACTCAGCGGCGATACGTGTTGTCGCTGATGCCGCCGTTGGCACCGTCGCTTGGCTATAAGTTGCTGACGCCGACGCTTGGCGGTCAACCACCGCGCGTATCCAGCCATCAACTCATCCATCCGCTGCTGGTCGTATACATCAGCACACGCTGCTGGCACGCCCAATACCTGAGCGCCCGCGCACGGTGGTTGCGCATGCACACACGCATGCGGCAGTTGCGACGCACCTTTCATTGGCGTAAACACTGGCTGCGGATGCACATACATCGCCGCACCCATTCCAGCAACTGCTACTTGCGGCGACCGTATGTCGCTATGCGCATGCAACAGCATGGCGTACGATCGAGAGTACATCCACACCAGACAATGCCCGTGGACAAGTACTGGAGGACACGTCGCCACATTTGTCATACCAGCAGTCCGCGCAGCCCAGTCGACGGATGCACAATGATGTTGTAGCGCGGGTAACAGCGGCGAATCATAGTCGTGCATGCCAGTCCACGAACACTCGTAAGAGAGGATCCGCGTAATGCTGTCCAAGTCCTGCGGCGGCAAAAAGGCTTGTCCCACATAATGATGTGCAAACGCAGCATGAGCCATGCGCGACGCATGAACTGCCAACGAACTGCTGATCATACCACGCTGGACATACGACGCAAGCCGCGAAGCATGATGCGAGTAAGACCCCTTCGCAGGGATTTCCAGAAAAACTCCCGGTAAAAAATTCATCGCTAATCCCCACGATTACTGAAAATTCACCCGCCAAGAAGAAGATCTCGGACGAGCTCAGCGATTCAAAGATCAGACTGAAATACAAAACGTCGCGTTTTCCGCCAAACACGCAATTAAGCGCGCGCTAACGGTACGACGTAAAATTGCTTGCTACGAACGCAGAAAAACACGCGATTTCCTACGTTTCGTAGAATACAGACGTTGTAGAACGTAGCGCCAGCGAGAGCCGCAAAGTCGCAATCACGCTGATACCAGTTGTTCGGGGGTGCTCTCTCAGAGCTTCTAAGTCTACTTACACAATGTAGGAAGGGAACCTAGTTCAGCAGTCCTACAAGGAGATGTATAGCTGTAAGCATGATACATATTATATGTTGTTCAGTTGTGAGGACTGAACCAGTCTCACAAGGGTGCAAGTAACACTTGCAGAGAATATGGTCCTGGGACCATAGGGTAATATTGGAATCGGATCTTTTAAATTACTCTTTGGTCAAGTTGCCTAACAGCCACAGAGGTGGCTGCAATGTACGACAAATTTAAACTCAACCCCGAGAGCTTGCACAGCTCTCTACTTAAGGTAACTCGTCCTTACCATGCCACTTCATGTGTTCAGTCATTTGCTGACTGCAACAACCAATCAGCTGGGATCTGTCATCAGTACTTAAATGTTTCTGATTGTCACCTCCCAAGTCTCTCATTTGAATACTCACAGATCTGCTGATGTGACTGTATAACTGAGGTCCTCCTCGATTCCCTCCAGTTATGTTCGACTGATCGAATCCTAAATGGTATCCCACCAATTCTCTCAAGTCTGATCTGCTGTAGGTGCAGATATTCAAATCTCACATTTGAGTCAGTCACTTCTGTCGGTCACCTTTGTCAATTCTGCCAGTCACCTGTGTCATTCGGTCATGCTGGTGACTGTCATCATTTCCGGTTGGTGACTGTCATCGTTTCTGTCACTCGTCATTCTGACACGCCTGTCTCTCGTACTGACTCGTGATGTACCCTAGTACACGTATTGTTGGTGGTGTTTTTTTGGTTCTTGACCATATTTGAAACTTGTGAACAGTAGGGATACTTTGCATTTTCATCATTCATCACAGTTCAAGGCATGACTTGCACTCCCGCTTCAAACCCTAAGCCATTTCAGCTGAACTGGCTAAAAATGAGCCATCCCGCAGCTGTGGAGCATTGCCCTATGAAGTTTTTTTATGTCTTTTGTTTTGAACATTCTTTATTAAGATAAGTTTGAGCCTACAACACCGTTATCCCGTGTTATAGTCAATTTTCACTTATTTTCAGTGTGTCGCGGCTTCACGTGACACAAAAATACCCCAATAAACATTCTAAACAAGGAGTATGCATGATCTTTTCATAAATTTTCAACTTACCTTGTTATTATATCATATTTTCAACTTCAAAATATGTGAGTATCGCAATAATCTTGTCTTTTAAACAAAATTCAGATATCCCAACTTTTCAGCCTTCGTGGAGTGTTTTTGGCTGTTTTTCGGCTGTAAAATCAAAATTTATTAACAAAGTTCGTTTTTTATCATGGATACCACATCTATATGGCCCCTGGAACCAAAATTCCGCAAAAAAATACCCTGTCTCATTTGAGTCTCATTCGCCGGTTCCAGTCTCATTCCGGCGATTCCATCGTTTCTGGTGGACCTGATTAAAGGGTACGTACCGCCTGCAGTTCGTCAGAAACTGCAGGCGGAACATTCCTCTCTCATCTACCCCGCGAAGGTGGACCCAAGGCCCATTTTGGCCAAGGAGCAACGGCTTGTGCGTGAGAACAGGGCAGCGGACTGGACTCCCACAACTATGTGACGCGTAAGCAACAGCTGTGGGAGTCCCTGGACCCCGACTTTTACGCAGCTATTCGTGTTCGCTACCCTCGATTGGTGGACCTCCAGCACGTCTCCCTTGCTGAATTGTCCAATTTGGTTGCGTCGGTATTCGTGTCGTGGAGCTCGTCGCAGGCGGAGCAGGGAGGCACTGCCGGGACCGCGGCTTCGGCGGTGGTGCCTCCAGGTGACGACATCATTCTGAAGCTCTTCGCCAAGATCGTGAGGATCGAGAACTTCATCAAGTCCCAACGCCAAGGAGGTGCGGCCTCTAGCTATGCTTCCTAAGCGGACGCGCAAGGGCCTCGCCGGTTTTCGGGTTGGCGCTCGCCCCGACCCGCAGGTGGGGTTCGACACGCGACAGAAGAAGGCCATCCCGCAGTGCCCTCGCTGCCCCACGGCGGGCGATGGGCACAAATATCACTCGTGGGACGATTGCCCGCTTGGTGGGCGGACACATGCGGCGGGCACTACGGCAGCTTACTGCCATCCGGCCGCAGACGCTACACCGGAGGTGTTACACACCTTGGCACTGTGCCAGGTGTTCCAGTCTGCGGCCGACAACGGGCCGGCGACATTCTCGGCGGCATGCGAGCAGTACGGCGCACCGGCCGTGCTGAATGACGGTGCGTCGGCCGGGGGCGTGGACATCTCGGCCTACGGCTTTGTAGCGGGTGACTGCGAGGACTCCGACGGCGAGGACATGGACGTGGAGGCCGAGCTCCAGCAGCTGCGGCGCGAGGTGACAACGGCTGCGGAGGCGAGCATGGTCCAAGCATCCTTCACTCCGCCGGTGTCTGCGGTGGCGGCCGCTACTGCGGCTAATGGCGCGCCAAGCGTCTGCATTTCGGCGCCCACGGATGAGTTTGCAGGTGTGGGTGGGGTAGACGTGCTCGCTCCGCCGGCGGGGCCTCCTACCATTAAGATGGGGGCACATACACTCCATGGGAGCTCTGCCGGTTGATCATGCGGCAGAGCCGGTGGTGGCTCGGTCTTCCATCGTGGGCTGCGGTGTGCCGCCATGGGGGCTTGGCCCCCACATGCCGGTGGTGCTACTTGCTTGTTGTGTTGCGGCGTAGCGGGAGTTGCGGCGGCCGTGCACGGTGGTGGCAGCTCTGCGGCCGCACGTGAGCCGGTAATTTGCTACGGCCAAGCTTGCATCTTCGGCGGGATTGACACTCTCAGCCCGGTGGTGCGGGCTCAAGTTCTTGCGGCTTTCCAAGCTGCCGCACTGTCTGGTGGTGCAGATATTGCTTCTGGGGGTGCACCTGGCGGTGCACCAGGTGGTGGTCCCGTGCTGGCTTCCGGGACATCTTCAGCCGGGTAGCATCTGGATGTGCACTGCGGGTGCAGTGCACGGCTCTACTTTAACGACGCCAGAAACATCTTTCAATGACAGACAACTTTTATTTGTTTTCACTTTTCACAAGCATCTTCCTGCTGCTGCACTGGTTTGAGGTTAGGATTGCACTTGTAGCAGCACAAATTTATCAGAATGGCACAGTAGAATGAGCCGGGCCAAGTGCCTTCATATTTCTTGCTGTATCTGCTAGCAGCAACTCTAGTCCACACTCCAAATTGGAGGTGGTGTGCCGGGATCTGGATGGGCAACCCTGTCCGAGAGTCTCGGTGCAGGCCCCCACTCAGACCCAAGTCCAATCTGAGTCTGTCTAGACCTGAGTACGGGTATTAGTACAATACCGTGACCGTTTGAGGTTCGTAGGTTACTACATGTATGTCGCGTAGGGGTGGCATATGTAAATGG
The DNA here is from genome assembly GCA_001247695.2 of Cymbomonas tetramitiformis. Classification (NCBI taxonomy): domain Eukaryota; kingdom Viridiplantae; phylum Chlorophyta; class Pyramimonadophyceae; order Pyramimonadales; family Pyramimonadaceae; genus Cymbomonas; species Cymbomonas tetramitiformis. The sequence goes on from LGRX02007460.1 coordinate 6,771, forward strand.
ATGACATGTGTGGTCTATGGTCTATGGTCTATGGTTTGTGTAAACATATATTTATGGTAATCTTATGTATGTCATATGTATATTTTATGCAAGTCTATGGTCTATGGTCTACGGTTTATATAAAGATATTTATTGTATTTTATATGTAAGATATATGTAAGATATATGTAAGATATATGTAAGATATATGTGAGTCTACAGTCTACGGTCTACGGTTTACATAAACATATTTCTTGTATATTTATGTATATCATATTGTCGATCTACTGATGTAAACACCACTAAGTCATTTTTATTTCTTTTCGTATCTTATGATGACCCAGTTATTCCACTATTTTTTTTTTTTAATATTTACCGAAGAAATTTGCTATCACTGTATTTCTATGAATTTCACAATGAAGCTTGCTTTCATACCTAGTATATCTGCGTCACCTACTAATTGTAAAGCAAACTGATTACCTGGTTTAGTTATATACGTAAATTGGTTTAATACGTCCAGCCTAGAATCACTTTCGTTAAATTCCGTTTGCGGCCGAGTAACAGAAACTATATATTTTCTACCTGTGATTTCTGGAGCTGTGATTGGTAAGTTTGATGTATCAAATGTTATGTTCAGAATCTTTCCGCCAGTAGCTATATCTGATGAAGTAAACGTCAAATTGAAGAAACAAATGAATTTTCCTGCAGGAATTTGCACGGTTCTATCACCTGGAGTTCCCCCAGTCAAAGCTGTAATGACTTGACAACCCTTGTAAGACAACTGTGTCGGCAATGTCAGTCTTTCTAACGCTACATTACGAGCTCCGGAAATATCACCCGACATGTTAATTCTGAAAAACCTATTTGTAGCTGCATTAGGTTTCCTTTGAAAATTTATAAAATATATAGTTTCAGCATCTGGTATGTTTACATCAGCGGTATTCAAACCAATAAATGAATTACCTGATACTTTTGTTCCAAATAAATCAATGTTAGTTTTGTCATTTGCAGTATTGTTTATCTCACCATTTACCCGTAAATTATTTTGAACTATTACATTTCCATTTATTCTTTCAATGTCATTTGTCGTACCTGACACATTTGACCATTTGCTCGATCCACCGTCTGGGGGATTGCCATTAATCGTATCACATGTTAAATTCTTACAAACTAAACTTTGTCCAAAACTTGACATATATCATATGTACTTATTTAAATTTCACGCGGTATCGCTTATATTGTTTTATATGATTAATGCCCAATAATCCATGTGCATTATCATAGACATTTACTATTCCCCAAGCAAGTTCTTCAGTTGCATCTAAGACTAATGGAACATCTTGAAATCTTGTAGTATTTTGTTGACCGCCGACTCCAATAACCAAACCTGGTACGTTGTTAAAATCGGACGTGCCATCTGCATGAATTATTCCTATACGTCTGGCATCGGCGGTAGACATTTGTGTCATCATGGCACCCGTATCATATACCAAAGAAACATGCTCATCGACATTTGCCAAGGATACTGACACCCATTTATCTCGGCGTTCTGTTTTTTGTTTAGTTTTTGGTAAGTTCTGTTTATTATATCTAACTACGTTTCCTTGGGCGTCAGCAATATTTCTTACCTTGCATCGAGTATTTGCAAGTCTTCCATTTATAATTCCTTTAATTCTCATACCGACCCCATCTTGAACGACGGTTTCACAACTTGGTAAATTAGGATCATTTCGCTTTACAGGCATTTACAATATATTTACAATTTAAATGACGGTTGTAAATAGCATATAACTGCATTTGGCGATGCATGAGTTACGGTTTCCATACAGCACCCGATCACACCGGTCGTCGTTGTGACTGTCGCTGAATTTACAATACCATTTGCTTGAACTCCTAATAATTGCCCCTTGGTATACGAACCATCAATACAGTTAACAGAACAGAAACCGCTAATAAGTACAAAACAAGAATTACCTGCAAGACTATCTTGGATACATACACCGATAACAGCCACATTGGTATTAGTAGTTGTGTTTATCGCAGAGTATGGCTTTACACCGTTGATGTTCGTGCTGACATCGTCAAAAGAGACAACCGTTCCCGACGTTATCGTTGAAGATGTTGTGTTCACCATGGTATAGACTTGACCGGTGAACGTATTAGGTGATGTAGTTTTTCGATAAGCACTTGTAAGTTGTGTCAAAGGAATACCATCGGTCGTTATCGAAGATGTGTTTGGATTTGTGTAAGCCCAGTCAATACTGTTTGTAATTCTAATAGCAGTTGTGTCTAAATCTGAACTGAGTTGGATCGAACCACCGGTATTTCCGACAGCAAGGACCTGTGATAAACTTGGAACACCGCCGCCACTAGAAACAGGACCATATCGGACCTCATTGGATGCTGTGTCATAATGCAACATTTGTGACTCGCTTGAAGGATCGGGACTGGCCCTGATAGGCCTGATATAACAACTACTTGCGACACCGGCATTTAATTCTACCCCGCTCGCGTTCAAAACGATTGTGTTATCGGTGTTAACCGCACTCTGAGTAGAGTTTTGTCCTGCCAAAGCACCTATGTTTATGGAACTTTCACCGGCTGTATATTCACCTGCATATTTTCCAATGTTCACTGCTGCATCTTTGCAGTTAACCTGACCACAGTCGTCGCCAATAGACACGACATAGTCACCACAATTAGAATTACACGAACCAGAACCAATCGCAATCGTATCATTACTTGTTGTATTGTTAATGGACAATGCATTCCTACCTATAGCGATAGAACGGTCTCCAATGTGGTCGGCATTGGTAAACCCTTGAGACTGCTCTCCGATCGATACCTTACCACTCGATACAGAGCCACTCTCAATTCTAAGATTATTTCCACTCAGTTTTTCTTGATTGACTACCATGGTACCCGTTCCGGTGTATGAAACATCGGCGACACTAGTCGTGCTTCCTTGAGTAGTCACAGATTGCAAATCTTGGTTCGCACCTGTGGGTAAGTTACTCAATAATGAGCCATCTCCAATATACTTACCTGCAGTCAATGTGATATCACCGCTGTTGAGCACGAGTGGACCGTCGTTGATTAACAGACCACTGCCGAATGGCTCTATATTGATTGTCGTTTGCATACATGTAATTTCATTAATACCGGTTTCCCCAATCTTAACTCGTGTTTGTTCAACAGGATCCAAGCTTTTAATCTCAAACGATGCATCGAGGTCATCGAGACCTGCTGAAAATCGTGATTTGGAAACCGGGTTGTTCAACACGAAGTCGTTGAATTTGATTGATGTGTGTACTTTTAGCGACCCATCTGTCAACAAGGACATTTGTTCTCGTTGATTCAATGGGTCTTGAGTATCTATGAATTTGATATCGTTCTGATAGCGTATATCTGACCCGATATGCATGGTCTCAAGCGGCGATTCAACGCTGCCTATAGTTTGACACACCACTGTATCGCACGTTAGTGTATCGGTTGGACCCGTACCATTTACAAATGGTTTACCGTTAATTTCTGTTACAATTAAATTTGAACCGAAAGCTGACATTATATACTATACTTTTTATATTTTAATATGTATTCCGATAAGATGTTGAAATCACATACCAATTTCCTGCCTGTATACTTGTTTTTTCGCCTGATGCAATTAGAGTGACGCTTGTAATACTATTTCCATTGGTTGCATTATTTTCCAAAGTAATATCGCCGTTAATTGTGTCTGAAGATCCATTTATTCTGTCACCCTCAAACTTTTGAAGAGTCACTGATTGCCCCGTTGCGGCTGTTCCGTTATAAATTGTAAACATTTTACCTTTGATAGCAGGTAGACATTCCGGCAACCGAACATTTGTAGCAGTATCACCTAATATAATTTGATTCTGTACATCATCCTTTGTTAATTGTATCAATGTTCCATTTCTTAGTGTTGTGCGAAACGTAGTATTGGCATAAGTTAAGGTTTTTGCATTCAATTCATTTCCGAAAGCTGACATTGTATATACTAATCTATGAAAAAAACAAAGGTACAGGTTGCAACAATCGACTATTCAATGGATGCTCCATCGGGAAATGGAACATTTCCATCTTTTGAGAAAGCTTTTCACCATGCCCTAAAGTATAACTTTTGTATCCCGCTAAAGGATGAACGTTGCTTATCCTGAATGGTGGATATGTGATGTCATTGATTGTTTTACACGGGAGTTGTTGCATCATAATCGGTCTAAAACCTGACATTTGAAACATCGTCGCGGTGTGAATCTGTTTGTCCACGTTCGGTCCTACATCTTTTATCATGTTGTACCCAACCAATCCTGGTTGTTGAGCCATGTTTGTATACTATTAACCGCTTTTTAAAATACCGTTTCGATCCCACGGTTTTGACCGATACGAAGAACTGCGGTCGTTTCGCAAATAATCATTACCTCGTTACTGTTTGTCAGATTTACCTTTTGTAAATCGTCATCTGGTTGTGCTACATGAGTTTGAAAATAGAAGGAACTGTTCAAACCCCGAGAATCCAATCCTGTTAGGCTTCTGACGCCCATTTCTGAGGGGAGATTCAAACGTACCATAGGAATGAACTGATTATTGAGCCAATCTTCATAACTGTTAATCTTACAACCCGATAGCGTACCGTAGTTGTCAGCTTTACCGATAGTGAGCAGATTGAAGGCTGCAAGAGGGTCGACTCTATAGTTAGGAACGAACAGGTTATTCAAGTTAAATTGTAGAGCACCTAAATGACCAGCTGAAAATCTAAAGTAAGACGGGAGGTAAGCTGTACCACAGGTGGTTTCCAATTTGATAAGTCCTAAAGGTTTATCCCGATAATCCCCTGGACGTTGAACAGCATATATGTTATCAATACACTGTGAACTCAAAGAGAATCGCGTACTTTTGTCCATCGTAGCGGCCCCTTCAAAAAACGAAAAGTAGTTCTTATACGGAATTTCCAAAAAACCGTCACGCAATTTTGATTCCACCGTAGACACCTGAACTGAAAGTGATTGTTTCTACGGTAAAGTAAAGGTCGTCTAATAAAAAGTCCCCTTGTGAGATTAAAGTCTGTTGAGCTTTTTCCGTGAGATCGACTTCAGGTGGACTACCTTGGACAAACGCTCCTAACACCTCAGGCCCATGGAGGTACAGCCTTATTTGGATCGGGCTAACTAAGCTGGTATCAATGTATGAAGGTTCTGCTTCTCCTAATATGCTGAGCCAGGTATTCAAGATGTATGGACGTGGTGTGGCATAGAAATTGTCAGCAACATTGATTTCTTGATTTTTGAGAACACGTTGATAAGTCATTTCTTTACTGAGTGTTGTTTTGATAGTGTCGAGAACGGTTGCTACCGTGCTGTAAGATTGAAAACCAGTGGTCAATTGCTGCCCTCCTGCGAACACCTCACACCTAGAGATGAGCTTTTCCAACCCGTTGGGAAGCGTAACAATTAAATCTTTATTTCCATTGTCCGTATATGGTATAGGAGTTTTGCACGAACCTTTGCAATGCATACTGAGACTTTTCATATTAACGATGGAATTGACAGGCAGATTCAAAGTTATAGTTGAATACCTCGATGCTTTAGTAAGATTAGTGGTTTCCAATCTGAAGTAATTGGTGGAATACGAGTTCATTTTCGATAAGCCGTAGGCCAATGACATGGGGAGGCTCATTTTTGTATATATATTATAAAGATTATAAAATATCTGAGAGACCAGCAGGTGCTAATTCTTCAACCTTAATGCTTAATGAATAGTTAATACTGCCGTCTGATGCTTGGGTCGGAGATGCCAATGTGATTAATCTTGCTTTAGAATCTGTAAGTGTGATTCTAAATGAAGTAAATTGAGACCCAGACACTTCAATAACAAAGTTGTCGTTTGGATCTATGTATCTTATGAAATCTGTCGTCGTGTCACTAGGCAATAGTATTTTCGCCCAGATATCAGAACTGATCATTTCGTTATTGTTTGTAAAAGTAGAAAGATTGGTTGATTCAATATTGTGTGTTGGTAACGATGTGACCCTAAGGTACAAGGCGTCGTTGGTTTGAATGTTGCAAGGGTATATCGATTCACATAAGCTGTACTCTACAACATAACTTGTTTGAAACAAGTCTAAAAGCTCAGACACTGTACTCATACCTGCCGTACTGCGGTTAACACGGCCACCGAGTACTTGGTCGGAATCGTTGTATTTGCCTGCTCTGGAAACCGAGGTATTTAAGGCGGTGTCTAAAGGAGACCCAAGTATAGCTTGAAAATCGCCGCTGACACTAAAAGCTACAAACTTTACATCGGGCTGTGGTGGTCTTAATTCTATACGAAATTTGTTCTCATAATTTAAGGCCCCGCCGTTGTCCTTGTCATAAGTGATAGTAACTGTGTTTATCGTGCCACCGATGGCAGCTTTTATTGCGGTGGCCAGTTTAGATGTGAATTGATCCAGCTCTGTATAATTTGCATAAGGTATTTTCACTTCCGTTAAAGTATTATTTGCCATATCACCCACATAGAAGATGCCATTGGTCTCGTTGATACTATACCATGTCTTTGCACAAGAGAAAGTATTCAAAGTTAATCTCAATTTGGTTTGTGCTCGGTAACTTATCAGCTGAGTGGGTATGTTCATTTGCAAAACACGTGCGTCTCCATTGCTGTTGTCTTCGGAAGACAAGAATAGCGTTCTTGTGCTAATTACGCTCATCTATATTAATATAACAATTATCTTTTATGGAATCATCAGTATCTCTGTCTAAAGGTTTCGGTTCCTCAATATTGCCGTTGTACAAATCATCGTAATAGTCTGGACGTTTGATATAATCATCTACAAGCAATTCTACATGAGCTTCTTTAATATCGGGGTATTGAAGTTTGGCTAAGCGTATCAATTCTTGACGATCCATTGTAATATATAGATAATAAATTTGAAAGCGTTAAATGTTTCCCAAACAGTAATATATATAATATAATTCAATATTGGCAACATTTAACGTCTTTCCGATTGTCGTTCAAACAATTCCCTATCTTGATCAGCACGACCAGTGGCTTGGCGTATCATCTCCGTGATTGGGTCATAGACCGGCACTTCCGTTAACGGTTTTTGTTCTATAGGATTCAGTCCCAATTTTTCACGTATGTAATTCTTCTCGCCCAAGCTTTCTTTAACACCCATTACATTCATTAAATCTGTGAAGTTTACATTTGGAGTTTCTGATAATAAGATTGGTTCTAATAAACCTTGAGTGGTCCTAAAGATACGTTCGTCGTTGGTGTCAGTCGGTGTGTAATATCCAAGGTACCCTCCCACAGCCGAACCTGTCATGGCGTTGGCGAAGCCGTAACGAGACCTTGCTGTACTGACTCGCGTAGACTCCAGTGCATCTGAGTACATTTGTTCCACGCTATGCAATTTTGTCAAATTGTTTTCCGTACCTACCTTTGGATTGACATGTACGATATCATAATTGCTGTTGGGATGTGGCTTCAATCGTGCCGGCAAGGATATCAGATCACCTTCAGTTGAGTATAATACTTGCTTTTCGGTCGGAGTGTTCATCGGTTCTTGCAAAGGATTTATTGCTGGGTTAAAATGATGCCCTTCTACGTTGTTAACTTCCGATATGTAATTGCTTTGACCACCGCCGTTAGAGTGTCCGGTGACCGATAGCTTATAGCCACCGTATTTACTTTTGACATCGTCAACTCGTTGTTGTGCTTCTTGATATCTTGATGTGCTACGTTGTTGTTTCATCAATGTCAAAAGATTTACATACCAATCTTCTACGTTTTGTCCACGTGAGATGTCCTGGGCAAGAGTGTTCAGACTTCCAAATTCTGCATCAGAGCCTCGATATGCAATAATGACGTCTTGACTTTTAGGATTGACCAACGTTGTAGAATTTCTGCCCGACAAACTTTGATCTACGTAATAACCAGGAAGTCCTCTCATGATACCCTTTAAACGTGCTTTATCGCCATAACTATAAGCATAAGAGACATCTGATGCCCGTGCATACCTTGTTTGTGTAGGATTGTCCCTAGATGTAATGTTAGGACCAAATACTTTGTTTAAAGCGGTACTCGGAAATTTCACTGCGTCTTGACTGAGAGCATTTAGCAATTTTGAGGTGTCTCTTTGTGTATACTTGTCAACATCGTCAGGTTTCATGATTGGTTTACTCTTGACTGTGACCATAGATTTGAAAGGTGCACTACTATTGCCAGGCCCATTACGCGTATGTATTTGTTTATCATTTTTATGATCAACAAAATTACTAAAATAACTACTAGATGGTCTACAATAAACGTTCGATTGATAGCTTTGATTACAAGGTACTTGCATTACTATTAAGTATCTTTTTCCTTTTGTTTGTATGGGGATGAAACGTCTTCTCCAATAACAAAATTAACTACTTTTCTCAAGGGACTTTGTGTTGATTGGGCTCGGGTCCTGACACCTTGTGAAGCGAGACCCCCAAAAACTTTTGGATCTTGCATTTCGGGTAATTGCAACGATTCCTGGACTGCGAGTTTCATATGTTTACCCTTTCCAGTAATCTTTGACGGTCCAGCTGCTTCAGGAGTGTCTGGTGGTAGTTGTTTGGCTGCTTGTGCGAGAATGGCGTTTCGTTCTTGAGCGTCTTCCTCAATACGCCTTAACGCTTGATTATCGATATCGTCTTGTGTCATTGTCATCATTGGATTTAACATTGTCATCATAGAATTGGGTATGGTTGTATCAATATCACTGCTATAGTCCTGAATGTCTCTCACTAATGGCTCCGTTCTTATGATTGAATCTCTCAAACTATTGTAGAATACCGCACTGTTTTGACTCGGCATCGTTATTACGTAGTTGCTTTTAGCGAGTTTTCCATATCCTCGGAACAGCGTATCTGCACTTGACCCGTTGGCAATTCCCATCATTTTCATACAATTGCGTCTTCCGACCTCATCGGTCAATATTGTTCTCATTAAAGTAATGTAGAAAAAAACCGTTATGTATTATTGCTCGGTCCGGGATTGTGATTGCCTGGTGCATGATTATTTGGAGCCACGACTGCTATACGACCAAAACGGCGTAATTGATTTCTTGATTTGCAATATCTCCGGGCACCGAGAGTTCTTCCTTTCGGGGGTTTATCTTTAAACCCGCAATATGGTTTCATATATATTACCTATGATTTTCTTTTTTTCAACAACTTAATTTCAGGGTCAGGAATATCAACGAACTCATCCTCTTCCGATTTGTCATAGAATATCAACTGATACTTACGTTTACTTTTCCTTGATCGATTGAGCTTAAGATATCCTTTCAAAGTCTTTTGATAGTTTGGCGATTTCTTATCGCTGATGAACACATTAACTTCATAATCATCATAGTTTCTAGATGTCTTGGAAGCAGTATTACCTTCTATACCCTCTTTCTTCAATGCACGCTGAACTTTTGTCGATTGCTTGCTTTCACTATCAGTCTTGGTCCCACGAGTTTCTTTGGATGGTTTGGAAACAGGTCCTTGAACCTCTTTCAGTTCTCTTGGTTTGTATTGTCGGCTTAAGGTATCACCGTCACCGTCCTCTATCACGAAAGACAATCCCTTTCTACTTCGGACTTTATACACCTGCGTAGACCATGTTTGACTCTCTTTATCAAATGTCTTCTTAGTCACACGTAATCTCACTCGATCGCCTGGCTTAATGTCTAATTTCTGCAAGAGTTTGGCAGTCTTATTTCTCTTCAATAATACATTTCGAAGGATGGTAGCTTCGGTCATATCATTAGGTGGAGTCTCGTTAATATTCCCTTGATTCACCGTTTCATTGTAATTTTCGACTATAGAATCTAAATAGTCAACCCAATTAGATTTACCGGTTCTAGCTTCGTTGAATTTAAATCTCCGTTTCAATGTTTTGTTAAACCGCTCGATTTTCCCTTGACGAGAGTGGTCCTCAGCTTGAGATGTGTAATGTTTGATACCTTTCTCTTTCAACAATGCCTGGACTTTTTTGTTTGTAAACTCAGAGCCAAGATCGGTTGTAAGAGTATCCATTTTGGTTTCGCTTATTAATCGTCTCATGGCAGAGGCGATGCCCTCCACATCTTCCTGTCTTTTATTGTTTTTATCTCTGACAGTCTTGGATTTCAAAGCAATCGCGTAGGCCTTATTACTATTGATATTGATTCCTGTCAGAATTACGGCGTAACCTTTGTTTACCGACTTATCTCGAGGTATGAACGCCAGGTCGGCTTGTATAGAAACCTTGTCCGCTGGTCCATATATTGGGAAGTAATCCTTACGAGATACCCTTTTAGGTTGTGATAATACTTGAGATGTTTCTGTTTTGGAAATGGCATTCTTGACTTGAGATTCCGTAACCTTGTAACCTTGTGCTTTTAACTTCTTTGTAAACGCAGAAGCACTACTTAAACCAAAAGACGGGTCAAGATACAGCTCTTGCAATCTACTTTCAGAAATGGGTTTTGAAGTACTGCTCATCTATATAATTGTCGTATCTTTTATCCTAAAGGCACGATAACATAATCATCAATTTCTTCTCCTTTATCATAAGGTTTGTAGCTAAATGTTTTGGACTGAATTCTAGTTTCTAAGCCTAGTGACTTGCTTCGATGCCTTATGACCCTTTCTTTAATGGACACTGGCCGTGTGTTTGTTCCGATCACCATATCTCTCATTACATCATGATTGATATTTTGCCGCCTTTCAGGGTTGATAGGAAAGCCACTCAATGTACTAGATGTGTATCCATCTTCGAATTTCATACTATACGATTTGTCATTGGTCGCTACAAATTCTATACATTTTCCATGCTTTACTTCCAGTTTTTTCAATTCACATTTACACATTCCAAACCATGGTCCCATGATCTTGTCGCCATGATATACATAATAGTTTTCGGGCGTTTCTTTGTAAGTAACGGAGTCAGTATCCATATATAACACATTTTCAAAGCCCACCGCCTTTAACAAAGAATACAACTTTAGTCGTCCATATCCTGTAATGAATGCAGCAAGTGCTTCATTTGTCGAAAATCTTGTATCGTTGTATACATTTGAATTCTCCGTAAAATTCATCAACACCATCTCCTCTCCTTCGTGTCCTACAAATTCATACTTGCAATCATACCGTTTGTTACTAATCGTGTTGTAGAATTCTCCGGGTTTATCAATAACCTTCGTTCTTGGTTTGTTTTGTCGTTCACCGAGTTTCCCCCCTAAAGCCACAAGCATCATCTTGCTGACTTTATACATGCCTGGATTGTCTTTGATGTTGGACTTATTGAGAGTCACTTGTTCGTGTTCTTGAAATTGTTGAACTCGATGCTCTAATTCTTCATCGGTCGGTTCTTTAGGTTCCCCGCTTTCGTCATATACATCAATGCCACTTGATTCTGCCTTCAATTTCATAAATGTGTCAATGTAATCTTTGAAAAGATCGCGAGACGTGTTTTCCCAATGTGCCACTTCGTAGATCTCTTCTATAACGTATCCCATATTGATGGCTTCGTTGACTTCCGGAGTAATCCATGTGCCGGTCATCGTGTACTTTGGAAATACCAACTTATCAATTTTTGGGTCTCTATACGGCAACACACCAATGAGTATATCCTTGGGTGGTCGTATCTTGCATTTAATAATGCCAAAGAAGTTGTTGATATCGGTGCTTGTAAACTTTCTGATAATCTTTGGATGACTCTCGGGAAACAATTTATATTTCATAACATAAGGATACTCTGAATTGACATCTATCTTTCTTATGTGCACATCGGTAGACGGTGAGAAATATGTTCGTACGATCTGAACCCGACCCCCGTGGTAAGCATCTCGATATACAAGTGGTGAAAGATGATTTTGCCGTTCTAGAAATATGTTTCCTCTGTCCGTCTGTTTAAGTTTTGCCACTTGCTTATCCCAATCACTTTCCCATATGAAGGTAACATTGTACCCGGCACTTTGTAAATGTTTAATCTCGTTTACGGTTTTTTTATTCACTCTTTCAAATGTCAAGCCCGAGTGTCGACCACTTTCATATTGAATATCGCCTTTGTGAAACACATTCAAATTTCCATGAAACCAATCTCCCAAAAACATAAACACATCTTTGTCTGTTTCAAACCGTCGACCATCGACTGATATACCTAAGTCCTTCAATTTGTAATTTCGATTACCATCCAGGTCACGGTACATTAGAATTCCCTCTTCATTTTCCAAGTAATCGAGCCATTGATTCTCTTTTATTGATGTGTTTTTGGTTTTTGGAGCACACGAGCTGAGGATGGCTACCGTTCTTTCGGGCATATATTTGTTTCTCCACATATTGATAGCCATTTGGGGTTCCGTAAGGTAGCTAAAAGGATCAAATTTACTATCACTAATGCCCAAAAATATTTCTCTGAATCGTGCCACTGCTTGTCGTAATATTGTTACATTAGAAGTTTCATGTTCGACCTTAAAACCATATGTCGATGGCAATTTGTGTACCGGTTCTGTCATGAATAAGTTGGAATCAATAAATCGTATACTCTTTATGTTCATGCACATTATATCAGCCCCTGTGTATAATACACTACCCGGTGCTCTCTTGAGCACATTAATGAAATGTTCAAACAAAATTCTGAAGTGCTCTTGTGCACCTCTATGAGCTATGAACGTGCATTTCTTGTGTTCACATGCCCAATCTGCAAAGTCTTTGATATTCTTGTGATATGTTGGTGTGCTATCATTCAAGTATTGGCTTTCGACACGAGTAACAACTAATTTGTTGCTCTCATCTGCGGTGAGTTCAAAATCAAAGCAAATGATAGTCTCCGGTGATAGAATTGGTCTTGGTTCGACCTTTGTCATGTAGCACTTGTGTTCATAAAGATCGCACACTTGATTGCAATTTAAACAAGCACGGTAGCCACAACGATGTTCTTCGCGAGGATCGAACAATGTGTCACATGTCGTGCATTTGTGTATCCTTGAACATGTCACCAACTTTTTATGCAGGTTATAACAATTTTCATTCATAAACTTTCGATTGCAATCGGTGCAATAATGCCAACATTTATTCCCTTTGCGGTCACGTTCTGCTTTGTCGGCAAATATGCAGGTTTTCGACTTGCATTGTGTGCAATGTGGCTGATATTTATAACAATGGAAAGCCTCGATGTTTGTGATGGGGTCATAATGATGGTCATACAAAACAAGATGAAATGATTCATGATAGCTAGTATACTCGTTTGTTTCGGTGAAGTAAGGTGGATAGTATTGCGGGTTATGACCACCCAATGCTTCGCTCATTCCCCAAACATATATATTTCGTTTATAGTGTTTTTCTAACACATGGATTTCGGTAATCAAGATACCTTCATCCTTCAATTTGTTCGGAAACAAAGTATTCCTTAATTGGTTGGTATGTTTTGTAAGACTTCCTTTATCGTGCTTAGCATCTTGCTTTAATTGTTTCCATCTCGACTCAAGTTGTTTGTTACTTATTGTTTTGTTATTGACCATCTCCTTTAATTTGCGATGTCTATCTAACAGCTCAAGAGACATTATGCCACAATTAGTTTTCGACTTTACCTCCACTGAACATTGTTTGTTGTTCCGCAATTCTTCAATGTTTTTTGGAGCTGGGTTACAATTGGAGCCTTTGCCTTCCGGAGCTCTTGCGACATAATGATCGACTTCTACATCTTTTACATAATCAGCCGCCTTTTTAGTAGAACTTTCACCCTTAGGACTTTGCAACATTTCATTAAACTCTTTCAGCACTTGTAAACGGTTTGACCCCTTAACCCATTTGCTGGTCGTGTCATCCTCGAAAACAGCCCTCATTGCGATTTGCTCTAACGCTCCAAACTTTGCATCATGTGTTGGCAACCAAAAATTCAGACTATTGCCTTTATCTTCTCCTTTTCCAAGGCCTGCACCTTTCGACAAAAAAACATCAAATGGAACTCTCAGTTTCTCTACATCGGTGTTGTGAATTTTAATATGTTTCTTCGAACCATCCACCTTATACTTGTCGATTAGAGCTTGTCGTTGTGTTTCTTTGCCGGGCGATTTACCCTTCTTTATCCATTGTTTTCTTGTCACTGTCCCGACTTTCTCCTTCGACTTCCGATAGGCCTTCTTGTATTCATTAATGGCTTTCAATCGATCGTCAGGATTCAGATTTCTTTTCTCTAAGGCATCCCAATCACTTGTTGAAAGTTTGTGTCTAAGCTCCGATTTGGATTTGGATTTTGGTGGCATACTTATATTAGAGTTAGATTTTATTTTTGCACTTGTGTCGACCGAACTTTCCATTTATATATCTAACTAAAAATTCCTTTAAGTGGATTTTTTCATGTACTTCTGGTGTGCCAAGACATATGCATCGGTGTTATCTGGAAATTTCACACACATATCATGAACCAAGTTAAGAACGTCGATTGGTTTGATTTCGTATTTCTCTAAGGTGTTGTGTGTGACATTTTTACCTTGAAGGATCTTACGAAGTACTTGCTTTCGTTGAATGTGATGCCGATTTTTTTCGTAATGGATTTTGTAATCCCGTCGGTTTGATTCATCGGGCTTCTTGTAATATACGTTCCCGTTAATAGACTCAACCTTAAGCAACATTTCAAATGTGTCTATAATATATAACGAAGTAATTCTTTAAATCAAACGTTACTACCGCGTGTGCATTTAGGTCGGAGGTCTATGGTCTATGGTTTGTAGGAAAAGTATTACTTACATTTTGATTTGTGTCATTCTTTAGAGCAATAATATACATTTTCACATATTGCACATTTTTTAGCTTCCGATACAATTTATATTTTTGTGACATCATCGCGACTTTTCTTTTGTTTTTTCATTTTGATACGTTTTTCAATATTATCAATAGCTTTACGATAAGTACCAACACCGGTGAATTCTTCCGTAGGTCGTTGAAATATTGAGTCACCGCTGATTGTACCAATACTGCTTTTGTCTAACGGTGCTACCATGATAGGTGCTATCCTACGAGGTTTAGGTGGGAGAGCGGGGTCTTTGATGGGCTGTTGATAAACTGGTTGGCCGCTTAGAGTTCCATGGTCTAAGGCGGTTCTACTTTTGTTTGATGTCTTCTTAACAACCGGACGACCTCGTAAGCTTTTAAGCTTTTCACCTTGTGTCATCTTACCGGGTCTCTTTTTGATTCCGTGTTCGGCTCTATACTCTTGTGCACATTGCTTTAGTTTTGTGATCCAAACCTCCTTGGTCATTGTTACTTTGTCATAAAGTGAGATTTTATTTTACTATATCGATTTCTATTTATGACAACTTAAGTCAGATCAAGAAATTTATTTCCTTAGGGTATCTTATATTCACTTATGCCGACTAAGGGACAGAAGATCGAAGACCCCGTTGTTCTCGAAAGATTAAAAAAAATGAGAGAGAAAGCGATCGAAGCGAGACGCAAAAAGGCTCAAGAGAAACAAGATATTAAGATGGCTGAGCAGCTTAAGGAGAAAGAGAAAGTGACTGAAGCCCAAGAAAAGATCAAACAAGCTACCTCAAAGCGTACACCAACTGAACGTGAAGATCACGAGCTTAAAGTTGAAGAAGAACCCGAGAAAGTCTATGTGAAGAAGCCAAAGACTTCCAAACCAAAACCGAAAAAGAAACAAGTAGTCATTGTAGAATCTGATAGTTCATCTAGTGAAGATGAAGAGCCCGAAGTGATTGTTAGAAAGTCTACGAGACGCAAGCAAAGCAAATCTGAATCACCACCAAAACGTAAGGCTGCCGATGATGACCGGACATATGATAAAGCTTACAACAGTCTATTTCTCAACTTATGATATAGATGAATCTACAAAGAATTAACGATGCATCGTACAATGTAAAAGTTCCCAAAAAGAGTGCCTTTACAATTCAGACTCCAGACGATTTCATTCAAATGCATGCCGTTGTTCTTGCGAACGCGAAGAGAGGAGGCTCAAAAACGACAAATTTGACACATCTGATGAGGATGATGCAACACCACAACACCTTAGAGAAGATTATATTAGTTAGCCCTACTTACGAAAACAACAAACACTATTTCGAAGATCTGCCATTAGATGAAAGTGATGTTATCGAACCTGATATGGACGCCGTCCCAAAGATCGAAAGCATATTAGACGAAGAAGCATTAGAGTACGAAGAATATCACGAGAAATTAAAAAGGTATAAACGTCTTATGAAGATGTTGAACAATAGCCAGCTTAGTGTGTTTGAGATACCCACAGATTTATTGTTGGAATTTGGAGATGAAAATGGCAACCTCTCCCCACCTCAATACAAATATAAGGTTACCAATCGACCGCCGGTAGTGGCTATATTCTTTGATGATTGCTTAGATTCCCCAGTCTTCAAACCAAACTCAGGGCTCGGTAGATTTGTCATTTCACATCGACACAAAGGCCGTACAAAAAGCATGGGATCGATAGGCTGCACTTTATTATTCAGTACTCAAGCATACACCTCTAACGGCCATGGATTGCAACGTTCAATAAGGTCAAATCTTACACATATCTTATTGATGAAAACTAAGAATCAAAAGGAATTAGAACAAATCGCAACAGAGGTCGCAGGAGAAGTGCCACCGGACGTGTTTTATTCCGCTTATGAGAAGGCATTGCAACAGCCTTTCGACTTTCTCTTTATCGATTTAGCTAAGAAGCCTTCCCATCCTAGCATGTTCAGGAGAAATTTCAATGAATGGATCATACCCTATACACAAAAGGGTACAAGCAATATATAATACATATTTTACATGAACCGTAGACCGTCGACTGAAGACTTGCTTGGGTTGTGGTCTATGGTCTATGGTTTGTTTTAAAAGTATTTACACATAATGTGGTGTATCATATATTGGATCTACCACAGGCTTTCGATGATCATACGACTTAAACCATATCACACAGTACCTATTACCTCGAAAGTCATCTAGTATCACTTCATGAGGTAACCTACCATCCATCTTCAAGATTTTATTGTGATAGTCGTAATCTCCAATGACATCGTCATTTTTGTCGTAACATCTCAAGGCAGCTCCGGTGTAATCTCCAAGAGCCAATGCATATTGAAAGCTCACATCATCTTTGTCTACATGCTTTCTCACATAGTGGTCTCCGGTTGTCATCTTAGAATAGTTCACAACATACTCTCCCTCGGCAAAATCTTTGTCAACCATGCTTATTAATTCATTTGACAATCTCCATAAGTGTTGTTTCCATTTTGGGAGTTTTCGGTCCTCAACCGGTGTCACACATACACCTTTCCCTTTCTTGGATGAGATATTGTGAGGTGTGTGAAAGCCACCACTGCCCAATGCTCCCGTCGTGTGCCCAAGTAAAAATGCCCATTCTAGATTGAATCTAAGTTTTTTGGTCTTATCTCTATATTGCTTCTCCATATTGACATTATCGAGAATCTCTTCAATATTTTTCATGAGATCTCTTGCCTTTTCATCCTCGCTTACCAATGTCGAGGTCACTTGCTCTTCAACGATTATATGCTCTTTATCACATCGGACAGCGGTTGGTATCTTTTCATGGCATTGCCAATATTTTCTAGGATCCTCGTCAAAGTGGAAATAGGTCCGATGACAAGACCTGAAGTACCGATCTTTGGTAATGGTCCAAGTCTCCCAAGTAGACTTGTTCTCCGACCAATATAAGTGTTTGCGATCACGATGAGCACTAAGATAAGTGTTGTCTTTTACGTTATGTATATATACATATCTCATCGGCTTCCGTCCAATTTCGACATCGGTCACCACTTTTACTTTGATGTCTTCGTCGCTTTTCCAAAGAAGATAGTTAGGCATAATTGCAATAGCAAGTATTCAAGTTAGTATGTTGTTTGTTCTACCTTAAGTATTATTGGTCTTTAAGTGGATTATTTCGGTATATGGTCTATGGTCTACAGTTTCTATAAAGATATTATATACAAATGAGAGTATTAGAATTATTCTGCGGTACATCTTCAGTTGGTAAAGCATTGAGACATATATATACTGATATTGATATAATCTCTCTTGACATTCATCATAAATATAATCCTACACATGCTGTAGACATACTTCAATGGAATTATAGGATGTATCCCGAAAGACACTTTGACATAATTTGGGGATCACCTCCCTGTGTAGAATATTCTAAAGCAAAACGCAAAGGAGTAAGAAATCTTGAATTGGCTGATAACATAGTAAAGAGAACATTAGAGATCATAGAATACTATAAGCCTACTTATTGGTATATAGAGAATCCTTCAGACGGAGGATTGCTTAAACATCGAGAGATAATGAAAGATATCAATAAATATATGTATACATGTTCTTATTGCATGTATGGAAAGGAGTATAGAAAACAGACTAATATATGGACTAATAAACCTAATGTATACTTAAAGAACTGTAGTAGAGAGACTCCTTGTATACATAAGCAAATACATGGAAGACATATTAAGACTGCTCAAAGAACTCAATCCTCATGTGCCTCTCATAGCACGGGACAATCTTTAGAGGATGCATATTGTATCCCATTTGGATTATTGAAAATCTTATTAACATACGATGACCCATGACCAACACACATGAATTACAATTGTTTACACAAACCGTAGACCATAGACCGTAGACTAATATGATTGTTGATGATCATATGCATTAATTGTTTGAATTATAATTGTTTACACAAACCGTAGACCATAGACCGTAGACTAATATGATTGTTGATGATCATATGCATTAATTGTTTGAATTATAATTGTTTACACAAACCGTAGACCATAGACCGTAGACTTAGAGGATCATATTACTATATTCCTCGTGGCTCTTTGGTTTCAATCCTACACGACAAGCAACACCACATTTGTCTATCTTCTTTTGCCAATTATCAAATCCCATCTTTGTAAGTTCTCTTCCTAATTTTGTTTGTGACATATTTCCAAAGCCCTCCATTCTCTTCAATGTATTATATATCCTACTAAATTTGACATAGTCCTCATTCTCGACTCTTTGAGATGCCTCTCGGACATTGTCGACTGCCTCGAACTCTTCAAACAATAATTTCTCTATGCTCGAACCTCCCAACCATGTGTCCCTGATCTCCATCATGTCTTTAGGCTCTATAAGGCCATGTCGTGCATATTCTTTGTAAGCTTCAAACAATATTTTGAGAAATGCATGCTGCCACTCGATGGTATCGATCTTGTCTTTGATTTCATCGTCCCTCAACAATCGTGTCTTGCCGTTCACCTTTTCTTTCTCTACAAATTGCACGTTCCATTGAGAGATCCTCACTCGATTCTTTACCGCGTCGTCCGTCGGCTCGATGACCGGTATATCATTACACATTAAGAAACACGATGTCAATAAGTAAAACGACATTTCATTTTGATAATTCTTTCGACCAACGACCTTATCACCACCCGATGCCGCAATCTTTATCATATTCCCATCTAAAGGGCTTTGCATCTTCATTTCGTTTGATAACACAATTCTCTTTCCGATGAAGTCCACAAGCCAAGATTGTTTTTTTGCTGGCTCGCCTCCTTTGCTATACACCAAGTTTTCACCACACATGTGTCCTATATAATCCCCAAACGTGTTTTCTAGGAAATTGCATAACACACCCTTTCCGGCATTGGATTCTCCGACATGGATAAAGAACTTCTTTTCTTTCAAGAGATGTCCTCCCAATGCCATGACTAAGGATTGGATTATGTAATTCCGATGATCTACATTTGGATGTGGGTTTTCAAATATATTTGAATAAACCTCTTGTTCCACTTTTGGGTCCACTTTGCTCAAGTCCGGAAAATCGTAATCTAGCTTATGAAATGACACAATGCTTGGATCAAAATCTTGTAGTGTACCGGTGGTCATGTTATATATGCCGTTGTTAAAATGTATCATACCCACTCCACTTTTGAAAGTCTTTTTGTACCAATTGTCTTGTCTTACAAATCTGGGTAACATCATTGCAAGTCGGTTGAAGGGACCTAAATCTTCACCCCAAGCGGTTGTCATTCTTGGACCGCCTTTCAACTCCTCCTCAAGTCCATCACACAATTTAAACAATCTTGAATGATACTTGTCATCCTTGTACCATACACCTTCATCGTAGATATAAAAGGTGTCCTCACAAAACTTCAATTTGTCTTTGTGATATCTCAAAAAGACATGAGCGGCATCTTTATCGGTCATCGGAATTATTGTTGTCGGCATGGCGGTGTCCCTATTTGACCATGCCTTTTCCAATTTCGCCTCAAGATCACTACACTCCTCAAAAGGTTTAACAATGAGTTTGATTCTTGAGTATTCAATACCGAAGTGTTCAACAATTGCTTTCTCACACGAGTAAATAATATCGTCAATATTCTCCTCAGATTTTCTAAGCAACAATCCATCAAATATTAATGATCCTATATCATGCCCCTCGTCCTCCAAGTGTTTCTTGATGACCATTAATATTTCACATTCCTTCGAGAACACAAGTCTAGACAACTCACTACCCGAAGAGACTTTGAGGTGAGGCAATATCGTGTTCTTAAGTTCATGGGAAAGCTTTCCTCCAAAGGTATTCTTTATATCGTTTATGGGAACATTATTTTTTTCATGCCAAGTTTTTTGTACTTGACCAAAAAGCTTAGCGGTAAATAGATTCTTAATCAAATCTTTGTCACAATTGTAGGCTTTCATAAGGTTTTCTATAATCGACTCTCGATCGTTCAAATATTCATCCAAATTTGGTGTTGAAGCATCACCACACAATACTTTGACGATGGTGTATGCACAATTCTTAATATCGATATCATGATAAATGTCTTTGGCAAGATATGCTCTTATTTCTCGAGGCATACCTTGGTAGGTTGAGATGTCGGTTTGAGCATAATACCGACCACATCGAGATGGTTTATATTTGACCTCTACTTTTCCATCGTTGGAATTTTCAAGCTTCAATAGTAAATGTTTCATTTGTTTTTTGGAATTTGTCGTAATCGATTCATCCCTAGAGATAGAGAAAGTAAAATCTGAAATGTTTCCTTCGTATATGAGCTTCTCAACCTTCTCTTGATCGTAGAATTCAATGTTAGTGATATTTGTTGACTTAGGCATGTTTGTATTATACTCGTTAGATATCGAGTCTTTAAGTGGATTATTTGCGTTATCACTCTTGAAACACTTCATAGTGTACGTTAGATATTATTCAATGAACCCATGACGCAAAGTGGGTCTAAAAAATATTTTCTGAGTCTGAAAAGCCAAAAACGCACTGTTACAGGGCCCGATTTCAGATCGCAGACCCCCCTGGACAGTGGGTCGTGGGTCGTGGGTCGACGGTTTCAGATTAAAGTATTTTGTAATCGTTCGATTAAATAATATCGAAGGTCTGTGCGAAATCTGTGTATAATTTCAAATGCTCCTTGGACGCAGGAACGCTTTCGAAGTTATTACGTCATAGAGTT
>LGRX02007463.1:0-55739 GCA_001247695.2 Cymbomonas tetramitiformis
GGGCGGGGCGGTGACAGTGACCGCCCAAGTTTTCGAGAACTTGGGCGGGGCGATGACCGTGACCGCCCAAGTTTTCGAGAACTTGGGCGGGGCGATGATAGTGACCGCCCAAGTTTTCGAAGACTTGGGCTGGGAGTTTCGCAGGGTTAAACAGAGCCCGTTGTGCAGCATACAAAACTTTTCGCAATGTCATCTTTTCTACCGTCAATTGTAATAAGTGTTTTGGAGGAGGTGTTTCATGATGATGTTAAACTTCTGGAAGATATCGAGCAGATTAAGAATGACGGCACGCAGTTGAAGACGGATTCGGCGGTGATAGCGCGGTGCGTCGGGAAGGAGAAGGCGGGTGTTGATAAGGCTGCGCTAGAAGATTTGGGCCTTTCCATCGGGACAAAACAAGAGCTCGCTGAGGTTGAATCCCTTAAGTTAGTAGACGAAGAAGGGTTTGGGTGTCTTCGGAAAGGTTGCCTGTTCAGCTTGCACTCGGAAGAGGCGTCGCGTCGGAAGGTGGACATAGACATAATGCGACGGTTCGATCGCTTAAAAAAAGTTTGCGCACCTTGGCCCGGAGAGAGCGAGGACCAAAAGTTGAAAACGAAAACGGACTGGGAACGATTTGGCCACCAGACCTGCGTGGATCTTCTGGAGGATATGAGGGATAGGGCAGCCGTGTCTGTCTCCTCTCAACCATCATCCCCAGGTACTGTTCGAAAACCTATTTTTCACTTTGGCGCGTCCTCCGTGTTCTTGATGGAACATCGCGTGTCCTCAGGTACGGATCCGGGAGCTGCGTTCGTCCGCACGCACCTCTGCAGCATCCTGAAAGAACCATCTGAAGCACCTCGCTTGCTTCGGGGGAACGATACGGACCGTGGGGAACTCCTTGCTTTCAATCTCGCCGCCGAGATTACGGAGGCCCCAAACTATGTTTTGTGTGTTGTTGCTCACACAATAGAGGAAAACAAGCAGGTCATGGTCCGATATTTAGATTCTACGGGGTCAGCACACAGTCTTCTGGAGGTTGCTTTAGACGTGCAGAACGACGTACACTACATCGTGCAGCCTGAAGGTCGCGAGGCTTTCAATCTGGGGCAGGGGATGTTGAGCCTGCTTCAGGATGCCCACAGTCGAAAGTTGGATGAGTCTGAACGGCAGGAACTTGACAGGTATTTCGACGAAATGACTTACGAGGACGAGGAGTTTGCGGTATATATGGGGCAACAGTTGCCTGCCGGGTCGGCCTTCAGAGAAGTGGCGCTCATGACGAACGAGGAGATCGACACTGTGCACGATGGGTTACCGTATCGCTCGGGGAAACCAGAAACACCAGCTGCACCAACATTTATCCAATCAGCAACAGGGCATAATTGGGATCCGCACGGTAGGAGCCTTTATCGGATAAAGCTGCTGCAGAAGAAGTACGAGCTTCTGCAGGACGGCGGTGACAACAGCGGACAGGGCAGCGCACATGCAAGCGAAACTACAGCCGTTGACGATCTCCGAACAGTCGCTGAATTGGGATCCCAGCGTCGCGACAGCCTTGCACCCATTGACGTCTCGGATTTCGCTAAGACAGCGTCTGCAGCCTTGGACCAGGGGGAGTTGGGGGAGACGGCGGTGTCCTCTGGCGAAGGCAGTGGTCCTACGTTGTTGAATCAGGTACCAGATGTCGTGGACCTCCCGGGCTTCATGTTGACTGGGTTGGACGAGGAGACCGATCAAGGGTGGGATCCCGTTGCGCTGGCACAAATGGTACTTCAAGACAACCCCATTGCCAGCGAAGAACACGAGACGAGGGGTGCGGTGCCTGACCAGCGCATGCAGGTGATTGAAAATTGGACGTTGCAGGCGGCATACACCTACGCTGACCTGGTCCTGATGTTGCAGAACACTGGCTGTGAAATCAGCGAGCCATTTGATTTTAACCAGACTCATACCCCGGAGATGATAGAAGTGCTTAAAGGTTCTGCAGCCTGCACGGACGCCACCGACCCTTCGACCTGGGAGCCCAAAAGCGATAAGGAGCCGGAGCCGCAACGATGGGGTTTCTTCTGTCCTTCAAGCTGAAGAACAAAAGGCTGCAACCCGAGTTGGCGTTCGTTTCGACGGTGAAGACCATGTTGTACGAGATGCCAAAGGACTGTCCTTACGCGGACGCCATCCTTATATTGCATCCCCGACACGATTGCGAAGTATTGCCTACTGTTCCCGAGGCACTATTTTTTTGTATCGAAAAGTTCCAGGAGGTGGAGGGTATTACGAGGATTGCACTGCCAGCAGGCCATGGTCCTATAGATAAGCTTCAAACCTCGATAGCAGCCGAGACGAAGACCAGCCCGAAATACCTCGACGCGCGTCTTTCCGAGGAAATGGGGAACAGCGGGGTGATTGTCAGTTATCAAAAGTTTGTTCCTGATCAGCTGGTAAACAAGATACTGAACAAGAGCGGCATACAGGAGGGAAAGTCGATCATCCCAGCCTTCAAGGCTTCTCTGAAGTGCGAGCGGAACCTGGAGTTCCGGTTTGAAGTGGTGCAAGGGCTGAGGGTGACCACCAGCATGCACAAGGAGTTTGCAGGTGTCCACAGGTTCGTTTGCCTGACCATGAACCTGTCACTGCCCCAACTTCATTTGTAACACATTCGTTTGTAGTACATAGTCAAGATATATGAATAAGGAGGTTGTTGGTGCCCACGCACAGGTTCGTTTGCCTGACATGGGTGGGCCAGTGGCACGCCACTTACATGGCGATAAACGGCAATCACCCCAAGCAGGGCGACGTTACTTGCACGATGTTCCAGGCTCCCGCTGTGTATGAGCGGAAGCTGGAGATGAAGCGAAAGGAGAAGTATGCCGGCGACTACCCGCACGTGCGAATAACAAAGAAGAGTGGCGCGAAGGCTTCTCTGACAGGCGTCGTCACGCGCCTGGTGGAAGACAGGAAAGAGGGGCAGATAACTCCTTCTGAAATTCAGAAGGAGAACGAGCACTACAGGTTGTTCAATAAGGTCCTGGGGATGTTCTGGAAGAAGATCGAGGAAGCAGAGAAGCTGGGCAAAGAGGCTGGTGGGAAGTTTGAGGCTAGGAAGTGGTGCTTGGCGGGCAGCCAATTCAATAAAAACGCCCCTGCGCGAGTAGTGGGGAAGATCATCTTAGGCAACAAGGGCCAAACCGCCGTGTATGAGGATTTCCCGAAGGCGCCTTCCACCCACAAGACCACGACCCCTATCCCAGGCGGGAAGGGCAAAGCCCCGGTAGTGCGTGTACCTATGGATCTTGCCGAAGAGGATGACAGCAGCGACGAAGACATGGGCGACGTCGGACGGCGAGGGGGGAAGAAGCAGCCTCCGCCGGAAGCAGTTGCCATGCATGTGGCTAAGCAGGTGAGTACGGAGTTTTGCTTGAGTTACAATCGTCTGTTTTTTTTGTTACAGCTTGGTACGTACTGACCGATGTTTTGTTACGCATGGACGGACCTCCGCAGAACGTGAAAGAGGGGGAGTTGAGGCGTGCCTTGCTCGCGGTGTCGGTGAACGACGAGACGCGGAGGCTGCAGAGCGTCGGTGACAAGCGGAAACGTGAAGAAAGCGAGCGGGACCTTAATGAGCTGAAGAAGGCCAAGGAAGCAGTGGAGGCCGAGAAGAAGAAGGCGGATGAGACACCGTTGGCGAGCCTTCGAGAAGAGATGCAGAAGAAGGTGGAGGATGAACGTCTGCGTGGGGAAAAACAGCTGGCTTCGGCCCTGTCTGCCGAGCGAGACGAAAGCCGTAAGACAGTGGAGCTCCTTACGACGAAGCACGCTGAAGCCCTGCAGATGCAGATGCATGGCCGAGGGGAAGCAACGGGAGGAGACTCGTGCCAAGGAGCACCAGACAACATTGGGTTCATTCTGGTCAGGGCAGCAGGTCTTGCTGGAGGAGAACACGAAGGCGCAACAGGCTTTGCTGGAGGAGAACACGAAGGCGCTTACTTCTCGGGACTCGCTTTTGAAGGAGGCACATGAGTCTTTCCAAAGGACCTCTGCCGAGACTGCGAAAATGGCCCACGAGGCCCAGGCGAAGATGCTCGAAAATAATGCACTGGCCCAACAGAGGATGCTAGAGAAGAACGCGGACACCTTGAAGGAGATTAACAATCACCACGCCTCGGAGGCTGCAGCGATGAGGGAGATCCTGAAGACAGCCGTGCAGGTAGGAGCTAGTTGTTACGTTCAAGTTGTTTGTGTTTATTGTGGAGGAGGGAACTCTGGCTTGAGGTCCAGATTGAAAGACACGGAACTTGTAACTGGTGTGGGGGGGGGCGGTTGGTACGTCACCGGTAACAGGCAGTAACAGCAGCAGGCCCGTTCGCCCAAATGTTCCAACTGGGCGGAGGAGGCTTTTACCCGGGAGCGCCAGCGCTCGGCGCAGTAGGAGGGTCACCTGCTTTAACGACGCCAACGGGCTCCAAAGTCCCGGGAGCCTCTCCTCCATCACGACCGGCGATGTTCGCTTCTCCACCACGACCAGGTCCGCAGTGGCCAGGTCAGTTCGACCTCACCCCGGCGGCGAAAGCTGACGCTGAGAAGATAGGAGAAAGCCTCTGGACAGACTTGAAGTGCGAGGACACGGACAAGAAACGGTCGGCGATCGCACAGTACAACGGGTACAAGGAGCTCGCCCAGCACCTGGAAGTGTCTGAACAAGTTCTGCGCGCCAAGGTGATTGTGCAAACGTTTGACCTGTACATGTCTGTTAGCAAATAGGTAGGTATGCTTAATAAGCCAGCCAGCAAACGAACTGAGAGATCGCACCTGCACTGCCATCGTATATACCGGCCTGTACAATGAATAATACCGCGCCCGCAAGAAACCCCCTAACCCTGGGTGCTTTGACTGTTCAAATAAAGACTGTATATTTTCATAGCACCAACGTCTTATCTGGTAGCATTCTTCGTGCCTTTTGTCGGTTTTTGTTGTTTTTTTGTGCTACGCACACAGTTACAGTCTCGTGCAGACCTACACCCCCTAGATTTAAGGTTGGTGCCACCGCTTTTAACATTAAAGCCTCCCATTCTCGGGGTGTATGTAAGATATGAACAAAAGTTTCTTCAGACTCAGTTTGTTTGGAATGACTTTGACGTATCCAATATGAAAACATCGTCATTATCACCACTTTCAACAAATGGCGCTTGAGCACCACCCGAATCACGGTGACAAATCGCCTGGAAACCCCAAATTTCGGGCTATACTCTAAAATTTCAAATTTTTGAATAACGTGTCATTATCTACTCTCCAAATGCTATCTAGTCATATAAAAAAAACCTCGTTATCATAACTTCCGCCGATTGACACCTGAGCACCGCCCGAAACGGGGCGAAAAATCGCCTGGAAACCCCAAATTTCGGGCTATACCCTAAAATTTCAAATTTTGAAATAACGTATCATTATCTACTCTCCAAATGCTATCTAGTCATATAAAAAAAACCTCGTTATCATAACTTCCGCCGATTGACACCTGAGCACCGCCCGAAACGGGGCGAAAAATCGCCTGGAAACCCCAAATTTCGGACTATACCCTAAAATTTCAGATTTTGAAATAACGTATCATTATCTACTCTCCAAATGCTATCTAGGCATATAAAAAAAACCTCGTTATCATAACTTCCGCCGATTGACACCTGAGCACCGCCCGAAACGGGGCGAAAAATCGCCTTGAAACCCCAAATTTCGGGCTATACCCTAAAATTTCAAATTTTGAAATAACGTGTCATTATCTACTCTCCAAATGCTATCTAGTCATATAAAAAAAACCTCGTTATCATAACTTTTTAAAAAATGAGAATATAATGAGACACCCGCGTGTCTCATTTTTGCGATATGGTCGTTATATCTGGCAACCCACTCATGTGTGTGACATCCTGCAATGGGACTACAGACAATACCCGCCTGGATTCTTCGATGTTATTTGGGCAAGTCCCCCCTGCAGGCAGTACAGTCAAGCGCGCACCACTGGTGGACCCCCTGACCTTCCCCAGGCTGACAAAATCGTACGACGAGCATTGCAGATCATTGACTACCTAGAGCCAAAACATTGGTTCATGGAAAACCCCAGAGGTCGCTTCCCTAACGCGCTACGGCTTCGCCCTATGATGCGCCAGCTTCCCCCACCGCTGGTGTGTACCTACTGCATGTATGGTACGCAGTACATGAAACCCACCTGCATATGGACGAACTCAGCACCACCCTCGCCCCTGCTACGCTGTACTACTTCAACACCGTGTGCGTGCAGATGGGCAACCGGTGCTCATCCAGAGACTGCTCAGCTTGGACCTCACCCGCAGCAGACTGGAGCAGGTCGATCTGCGAGTGTATACCCCGTGCCAGCACTCCTGCTACGACAACTTTTCCGACATTTACGCCTCCGCGACACTGAAGACCCGCTTTAGATTCCAAGTGGCACCCTTCTTCTTGAAAGTGGTGCCCTGGTAGCGGCAGGCAAACTATGCTCGAAGAGGAACCAGAGAACCTAAGAACTGGAAACAGCAAGGAACCAGAGAAACCTAAGAACTGGAACTTAGATGGGTACCTTAGCGGAGTGATCCCAGGAGGTAGACCACTCCTAAGGGGGGGAGAGTTGTGCCCGGAGGCACAGCGTGAGCCGATATGTCTATGCGTCCGTATGTGTGTCATCGGGGGTAATCTGGGATTGGCACGATGACAGTGAAATTGGGCTTGAAATCACGATGAGAATGAATACCAGATGTCCGGGGTATGACAGTATGACACTATGACACTATGGCAGTATGACAGTATGACACTATAGTAGTATGACAGTACTGTGGGGGGTGTCATCGTGGAACTCAGTCAGACCCTCGAAGAATGGTCAGATTCGCATCGGGGTTGAAAAGACAATGAAATCGAATATCAGATATTAAGGTTATGACAGTATGACAGTATGACGCTATGACAGTATGACAGTATGACGCTATGACAGTATGACAGTATGACAGTACAGTAGTATGACAGTACTGTGGGGCAGTCATCGTGTCAGCCTGTCGGCATAACATCTGAATCGAGAATGACGAATCGGAATTAGAAATGAGATCGGATCGGGAACTGAACGTTGAGCCGAAGTGTGACATCGGCTCTCGAGTGGTTGACCCTGCAACCTGAGTGACGAGTGAATAAGTAGAGCACTTGAGAAGTGTTTAGCCTTCAGAACTCGGAACCGAATTATCGTTTGTACCTCAATCTGGCCCTGATCCAGTATATTATAAAAATCCGAATTGTGTACCTTTGCACGTTCAATCAAAAACATATCTCCGAGCATCTGTCGTCGTGCCCCTGGCACAGCTGCTGTGACGTTTGCGGTTGCAATTGCGACTGGCTCACAAATTGCTGTTGCGGAAAAATCTGCTGTTGCGGCGTCTGCGGGTGCAATTGCGGCTGGCCCACAAATTGCTGCTGCGGTGTCATCATTAACCCGGCGTCGAAAGCAGCACCCGGAGGGTACGCAGCAAATTGTCCGCTGTAGTCGTACGGAAACGGCGGAAAGCCAGCTGTGTGTTGTACGGCAGACGGCGGGACCCCAAAGTGGGCGCCCAATTCCGACACTGCTGGCCCGAAAGACGTCACTGGTCGCGGAGATACGCTCGCACCAGTGACGGGCTGTTGTGCTCCGTAGTCATTCATCATCATTACGGTACGGCAGACGCGTTTTGGCGATAATTTCGGCTAAAATATGTTTAATTACCGGTACAAACCGCCGGCAAAAATAAATCCTGCGGAAAGGTTGTCCAGAAAAGAAGATTTCTTCCGTAACAAAACGCAGCTGCTGCCGATCACGCTCTCAGCCTTGCGCACGGAAACGGCAGCAAGGAGGAGGCGTCGGTAGTCGTTAATTTCCGTACGATTTCGCCACTAGGGGGCAAATTGCGCAGGAAGATCACCGCACGAGGGGAAGGGCACCAAAATACGGTGCTGAGCTCGTAGTTCAAGTACTGTCGTACGGTGTCTGTCGCGTCAAGAATTGTCAAGACTTGCCCAGCGAGAATTCGCCGATTTAAACTGAAATTCCACCGGCTTGCGGAAAGGTCGCTGGAGAAATTCACACGCTGGTACGAGACAATTTCTGAAGGCGTGCAGTCGTCATCATTATGCGGGAACAAGTCGAGATAATTAACAGATACGTAGTGTTCTTATGAGAACAAGTCGTGCTTTGGTTGAGGCACGATTTCGTTTCAGGGCAAAATTCCAACCGCGCGAAGAATCCTGCGGAAAGGTCGCCCAGAGAAGGAAAATTGGCCCAGCGGCAAACTGCACAGTCGTAATTATGCGGCACAGGTCGGTACGATATGCAGATATAGTGTGTTCTCAGAGGAACAGGTCGTGCTTTGGTTGAGGCACGACACCTTCGCCCAAAGGCGGAAGATTCAGGCTAAAATTGTGTTTGTACAACGCGTTGTGGAACGCAGATACTAACGGAAGTCGTGAACCACGACCACGCTGATACCAGTTGTTCGGTTGTGAGGACTGAACCAGTCTCACAAGGGTGCAAGTAACACTTACAGGGAATATGGTACTAGGACCATAGGTTGATATCGGAATGCTTTGTATACTGTCGGATATTTCTTATACTTAGATGAACTTTCACTGTTTGAAGTTACAAGACACCAGAGGTCAGTGCCAATGTGTAACTAATTCAAAAACTGACATGAGAGCTTGTTCGGCTCTTTAAGTAGTAACATGTCGACTCGAATTCCCTCAGATCTCATCCGAATTCGACAGTCACATGCTCAGTCACTTCATGTTCACATATCCTCTGACAGGTCCTGTCATTTGGCCCTTGGGCTGTAGCTGCCAGTCATACAGTGATCTCTGCTCTGAATTACTGAATAGTCATAGATCTGATGATGTGGCAAGATCTGGGACTCTCCTGGTTTCCCTCCAGATCTGTGTGGCTGTTTGAATATAAAATGGTTCCCCCCCCATTTCTGGAATGGTTTCCCACCAATTCTCTCAACCTGATCTGCTGTGGTTGCAGATGTTCAAAAAGTCACAAGCTGTCAGTCACCCTTGTCATACCTCGCGGTCATACTGGTGACTGTCACTGGTGCTGTCACTCGTCATTCAGACACGACTGTCTCTCGTCTGACTCGCGATACACCCTAGTACATTACTACTTAAAGAGCTGAGCAAGCTCTCATGTCAGTTTTTGAATTAAGATACAATCTGCACCAACCTGTGCTCAGGAACTCCAAACAGTAAAGTTTAACCGATATTCCGATATTCCGGCATTACCCCTATGATCTTGGCATCATATTACCTGTGAGTGTTAGCTTACATATCTGTGAGACTGGTTCAGTCCTCACACCCTGTTTAACTGGTATCAGAACGGACGAGTGACAGTGCAGTATATAGTTACCAAAAAGTCGTCATCAATTTCGAGCGGAAATGTCGTTGCCGATTATACTTGTAGCCGTAAGATCGATTCGTCGCGAATGGACGATGTGTTCGAAAAGCATATGCGTGTGCTTTCCTTATTCCTGGAAGGGATCAATGTGCATTCGGTGAGATGTGTTGCCTGCGGCGCGTCCCCAACTCCGTGGACGAAAAATGCACCCCTCTGGAGGTACCACCGGATCAACGTGGAAGCGCCTCTAACCAACTATGATGCGCAACGCGAATCGCCAGCGAAGGCCGCGTGACATCGAGTGACTACGAAGCCACCGCTTTTAATAAATTTATTAAACTATTACGAATATGGCATGTAATAATGAATATAAATAATACGAAGCCACCGCGCTCGCCCTTCGCGTAAGCGTCCTGCTGACAGTGCTCCTACAAAGTGACTATATGAAGCCAACACTCCGCTCAGGTTCGCAATCTTCGACCTCCATGCGACTGCCACTGCGCTTGCATCATGGCGTCAGGGTTTTCCGTTCATGTGGCAATAGTTGGAACGGGATTCTAAACGATGCTGGGCTCAATCAGGCACTTTTTAGTATTTTGGTTAGTCAGTCAGCTTCCAGCTGCCCAGCATACAAACTCAGATTGGAAACCCTCCACCCGCTGACCTTACAGATGTAAGAATGAGAGAGAGAGAATCGCAGAGCTCGCGCGCGAGAAATAAGATAGGTTGACCAGGAAATGCAGGTATTAAAAAATACACCAAAAATACAAACCAGTGTGTTGCCTCGCAGCAGTTGCCGTCTTCGTCGCTTTAAGCATAAATATAAAAGTTTAAAGTCGGTACAACAACAAAATTGTTTTAGGCTTAGTTTACGCATTCTAACTGTAAGCTTCGAAATGAGTCAATTCACGGGACGCACATCACCATTGATGGGATGGTGCATGCTCATCCGAGGGTGTATGAATCCATACCGTTCTGCATATGTTGGCATTAACACATTTCATTCTTCTGCATGTCATCAAGAAAGAAATGGGCGACTCAAGGTTACTTTCCATTTTACTTTGTTTGTCATGGCTGCGCATCATCTACACATACTTGTGCAGTTCATAGGTGCTCTTGAAGTCCATCTCGGTGAGAAATTTGGCCTTGACAATATTCGAAGCAAATTTCCGCCCTTCGAGTGATTTCTGCAACCATGAGTAAGAACTAACCTTCAGATGGAAGCACGTGAGCTACACTGACCAAGGCCAACCTACCACCCTAACAGATAATAAAAAGGATGCGAGAGCAGGGCAAGGCCCCAACAGAGTACTACAGGTACAGACACACTGACTAACACTACCCCACTGCCATCCCAGTGGATGAGAGCAGCACACATGAACGCGGCGCCGCGCCAAGATACCACATACACAAACTGAAAGAAAGCCAGTATGGATGAAAGCATGGCCCATAGCTGTAAGTGGGGGGAGCTGGCGGGGGTCCGTATAGGATCTCTGACACAGGGCCCAGCCATCTTGGGTTCTGACGTAGAGGGAGCCGCAGGGAGCACACTGAACGGCATGAGATCGACCAACAAAAGCCAGCCCACCATCATCCCAGTGGATGTGAAAAGCAAATCAAGAGCAGGGCGGGGCCGTGACAAGATACCACAAACGCATACATATTCCCAACCCAAATGCAAAGCAGCATGGAAAGATGATACGATGTGACCGATCGTTGCCAAACAATTGTTGGTCTCTGGGTTACGGAGTAAGCGGACCCTGCTGGCATGCCCCCCAGTGGCTCCCGGTCGATGGATGGGACCTGTTGGTCCAGGGAGCACACGCATGACCTGCCGAGCGGCCTCATCTCAACACCTGAGAGATTATATCATCCTGATGGTGGCGAATGAGTCCCTGTCGCCAAGCTCGGAGTGGGAGGTATGTGCACAGGAGAGGGGGCGCAATTGGGGCAAGAGTCCGGAGGTGTTGGAGGGATTGGCCACACAGGGCTTGGTCAGGGTGGCGACTCCTCGGTATAGGGGGATGGGTGAGGAAAGGAGGTGACGGCGTTGGTAGGGCTTCAGGGCACATGGTGGTAGGCGCCACCTGGCAGATATGGCAACGAAACCTCATGCGAGGGGCACGGCGAGACTTGGCGGGCCTGGGGGTGCCCTTTTCTCAGGCGTCCCGTGTGGGCATGGCAGGAGCCCCACGCAGACTGTGTGACGCATGAGTGAATGCAAACCCACCGGCGGGACTTAGGGTGCCCGTGGTAAGTACTTCCAGTGGTAGTGGTGTTGGTTGGCGAACGTCGGCCAACCACAAGCGGCGTGTGAAATGGCTTGATCTTCGGAGCAGGGATCGGTGGCAGCTTTCTCTGATGCGGATTCCCCTCTTGACTGTTTGAGAGCCATCACCAAAGAAAGTCCAAATCCATTCACACTGAACGGCACCACAGGGACAACCGCATCCCAACAACCACTTCCAACCGGCGGTCGTCCCCGTTCACAACGACGTGCTAGTATCTCATATTTGGGTCTATGAACACGAGTCCCCCAACACGTGTAATTACCATGAAGCACTGGACAGGAAAGGGAGCGATCGCCACACGAACCCGCCACGCTCCCCACTAAGAGGCAGTGCCCGCCAGACAGGTACCACAGGGACAGCCACATCCCACCATCCACATCTAATCACAGCCACACATACCTTTTGTGAGATTGCGCAATTTGACGCAACCTCTGCAGGTTGATCCCACACTGGTCAGGAGTAAGCAGATTCGGGTGGCTAGCCCCCACGGTGGCACATAGTACGGATGGAACCTGTTGGTCGATTAATGCAAACCAATGGTCTGGCAATGGAAGATGCATCAAAGCATAAACCAGAAGCAGACACTGAGCGCTCCCCGCAGAGATCAATACCCACACACATCGAACAGCATGAGATCCGCCGACAAAAGTCAGCCCACCATCATCCCAGTGGAGTGAGAAGCATTTAGGAACAGAGCGGGGCCGTGGCAAGATACCATTCACTTCGACACATCCCAAACCAAGCGCAAAGCGAACCCATCACAGACATGAATCACAGCCGAAAATGTGGGGTAGCTGGGAGCTCATCCAGCTTTGCACCACAGGTCCATTATGGAAATATTCCACGTCCATGCTCAGAGTCCATGCATGGCAAAGTAAAACAAATTAGAGGGGAAACCGAGCTGCAGTGAAGTCCCCGCAAGGCGAGGTCCTCACAGAGTCACCGAGGTTTCCCCTCACTGTCCCGGGCGCCCCGGCAGAGTGCCAACTGCCGCTGACAAAGACATCTGATGGGAAAAGACTAAATACATGCCGGCACTAGAGCGCCCCCTGCGGAGATCAAGGGAAATCGCGGAGTGCGAGCTTTCCACCCTCTCGCCTCTCCTTGTTGCAGAGGCAGACCTGTCGGCCGTGCTCCCCAAGAGGCAGTACCCGCCAGAAGGGTACGAAGGAAACAACCACATCCCATCACCCACTTCTAATTGGCGGTCATCCCCGTTCACAACGGGGTGCCAATACCTCACATCCCGGTCCGTGTACACGAGTCCCCCGGCATGTGACTAGAGAGAGAGCGAGCACCATACGAATCCACGACGCTCCTGAAGAGGACAGGTGGCACAGGGACAAGCCACATCCTACCACCCACCTCCAACTCGTGCCCTCCTCCATTCACACCGAGGTGCCAGTACCTCACATCGTGGCGAATGAACATGAACATGCACCTTCATGGTGGTAGGCAGCACACCGCGTGCACCGCGCAGGCGGCAGGGCGCCGGGCAGGCGGGAGGGCGCAGGGCAGGCGCGGGGCAGACGGGAGAGGCGCAGGTAGACGGGAGGGGCGCGGGGCAGGCGGGAGGGCGCAGGGCAGGCGCGGGGCAGACGGGAGGGGCGCGGGGCAGGCGGGAGGGTGTGGGAGGGGCGCGGGGCAGGACCTGCGCCTTCTGCGCCTCCTCCACGGCGGCGAACTCCACGCAGATGCTGGCCACTCCCGCGGGGTCCTCGTCCAGGGAGCTCCCCGGCATCGGGAGGTACACGTCCAGCACGGTGCCAAAGCGGCCGCACTCAGTTCGCGTATCCTCTGTTATGTCAGCAGCCTCCTCTGCATCGAGCAGCTCCTCCCTCCGTATCATTCCCAACAGCTGCAGCCACCTCGATGGCGCGTTGCCGCTGGGAACGGCTGGTACGCTGCCGATTCCGGTCATCTCACTGGGCAGCGAGATCCCTGCACATGCAACACGCATCTGCCTGTCAGCCCGATAGCAGCGCTAAACCTCTGAGGCGGCAGCGTCATGACCAGCTTGCATCAAAGGGTCACCGGCTCGTATCGGAGTTAAGAGCGCAGCAGCAGGCCAAGCTGGCTCCCGTACCTGTAGCATTTGCGCGGCGCACGGTGAGCATTTTATCCCCCACGGCCAGCCCGTTCAAGCCGGCAATCGCAGTGTCCACCAGACCCGGGTCCTCGTAGAGGCAGAAGCCGTAACCCTGCCAAGAAACTCCCCACCTTCACCTCTCACCCGCATGCAACACCACCCAACCCACCTCTGACTGGCGTGTAACAACACCCCTCCTGCCTTTCACCCACGCGCCTCGCTACCCAACCCGCCTCGCTACCCCACCCGCCTCTCCACCACATGCTCGTGGCAGGCTAAAGCTCTCGGACCCACATGCAACACCATCTCTTTGGAAGGTGGCAAGGGGGGAGGAGCGGGCTCACAGTGCTTTGTAACGCCCCTTGTTGTGGTGAGGCAGAATGCTTAAGAGCCCTAGGGGGCTACCAGGGTCGGAATCTAGGTGTCCAAGGTATAGTGGAGGAAGGGCTGGCCAGGGCTATGCCTTGGACTGGCCGGTGTCACGGTCGAGCACGAGGTTGAAGGAGCGCAGCGTCCCGAAGTTGCTCAGCAGCTCCTTCACCTGCTCCTCGTCCAGGTAGTACGGCAGGCCCCCCACGAAGAGCTTATGGTCGTTCCCCGCACTGCTGACAGCCACGTTGGTCAGCCCGAGGGCAGCCATGTTCATGCCGGAGCTGGGCAGCGTGGGCCCGAGAAGCGCTGCCTGCGATGGGTTGTAGTCGTTGGGCCGCCGGATCCGCATCGGGGACCCTGCAAAGGCCACCCCCTCGAAGGCCATGGCATTGCTCGCCTCCTCCACCGTGCGGAACTCCACAAAAGCAAACTTCTTCTCGTGGTTAATGTACACGGACACCACCGGCGCCCCGGGTCCAACTGCAGCACCCAGCAGCCCCGCCGCACGAGCACCCCACATCAATCATCGGAGGGCATGCACCATATTTTGACCATGTTCATTATCCTCCACGATCATCATCGTCCTCCGAGTGAGCCGCCTTTTGGCCACGTTGCGGCCGGCCCATGACGTGCCCAGCGAGGGGCGTCACCTGAGGCGGAGCAGGCATTGGTGGTGGTCATCAAGCTATTGAAGTACAACGTGATCTGCAGCCAATCACATCCAAGTAAGTGACACCAGCTCCGCCGAGCAGCGGCAGTTTGCACGCACGGAGATGCGGAGCGCATGCTACGGACGGGGCAGTGATACACCTCTCAGCACCCCATTCCCACTCCCCGAATCAGGGTAGCTCCAAATGCTGACGAGCGCCGCAATGTTCCGACCGGCACTTGGGCGCCGCACCTCGGTCTCCGTGGTGCCGACAGGCAGCCCCCCGACGTAGACGCGGCGAGCGTGCCTCGTCTGCTGGAGGCTGGCTCCGCCGGTGGTCAGTGCGGCAATGCGCGCCACTGCTGCCGAGCTGGCCACACCCGACCCAGCCTCTGCTTCGTCCACAGCCCCCGCCATCCCCACATCCCCATCACGTCATCTCCCCTGGTCCGCACGTCAAGCCCCCTGCTTCCAGTCGGCTGGTCTTCCCGGTCACAGTGCAGAACATCTTGCGCCAGAGAACATGACCGAACAGCGCATGCCAAGTATGACAGTCACTCGGTTCAAGGTGCACCAAAAGACTTCCCGTCGGCAAACTCATACATGAGTGAACAGGGGCTTGCCAGTAGGTGGGCAAGCGGGAGGTGTTGGGTCAGTTGGGGTTGCGCAGGCGCGGGTGACGGGCCTTGTGAGTAAGCAGGGGTTTGCCAGGAGGTGGGCGAGCGGGAGGCGCTTATAGTCATGCCAGCTGGAAACTGGAGATGGAGGAACACGGGGCAAGGGCCGCACCAGAATTCATAGAGGCCTCCTGCACTGCGCTGAAGGCGGCCTGCAGCGCCTCATTTGGATTTTGATCAAATGCCGTCCTCCGCCGGCGCTGTGCACACCCATCCCCAGCAGCCGTACACAGCTCCCACGTCACCGCGCTGTTTACACCCATCCCCCCGCAGCCACACAGCTCCCACGTCACTGCGCTGTGTACATCCATCCTCCCGCAGCCGCACACACAGCCCCCGCATCACTGCGCTGTGTACATCCATCCTCCCGCAGCCACACACACAGCTCCCGCATCCCTGCGCATCTACCCTTCGACCAAGCGGGCAGACGCACTCCAAAAAGTGCGGGAATCCACTTCAACAGGAGCTGCGGCGGCTACCTTAGGCTCCGCATCGGCAGGAAGTGATGAAGTGGTGGGCTCGGTCCCCGGAGACTTGTTGCCTCTACGGCGCCGCCGCTTCTCCTCACCTCCGCTGGAAGCCTCTGCTCCATCTGGCGACCCTTCCCTGCAGCCCCCAGAACATTCTCTCAGATCTCTAATCTCCATGTTGCTTGCTGCATGCCACCATACCCACCGGGGGGGTCTTGAGCTTCTAGATAGCTTTCCTCTTGGCGGTAAAACAAGGGGCTCGGGGCAAGGAGCTCATGGACAGCTTGCCTCGTAGCTGTGACCCGTGGGGGGACGAGATCCTAAACAGCTTGCAACAGTCACGCCAGACAGCTTGGAACGGCCGTCCCAATCAGTGTTGTGGGCACCTGGTGCGCTTGTGTCGTTTCTTATGGCTGCGGTCCTTGCGCTCCTCCTCATCCCTGGACCTCGCACCTCGCGCCTTGCCTGCCTGGGCTTCTGCCTCCGGCTCGGGGGACGGCTGCCACCTGCATGCCGCCGGCGTTTGCTGGGTGAGAAGTCGACCTGCGGAAGGGGTGTAACGCGACACGTGGCAAGCACATGCACCAGATCCTAGGCATGATTTGAAACCTCCACCTTACCGCACACCCCGCAATCCGGGTACCCCCTATCAAGGTTTGCAGGGGGGAGGAACGACATCGCTCGTAGCACAATTCTTGGCAGTTACATTCGACATACATCACGCCTGGCATGGCAGCTGGATTCCACATAAATCATGCCTGGAATGTCTGTTGGTCTCGACATGCATCATCCCTAGCGTGGCTGTTGAACTGCAAGGTCACAGATATTGG
The DNA here is from genome assembly GCA_001247695.2 of Cymbomonas tetramitiformis. Taxonomy (NCBI): domain Eukaryota; kingdom Viridiplantae; phylum Chlorophyta; class Pyramimonadophyceae; order Pyramimonadales; family Pyramimonadaceae; genus Cymbomonas; species Cymbomonas tetramitiformis. The sequence goes on from LGRX02007463.1 coordinate 16,770, forward strand.
CTGCGCGAAGAAAATTGGATGCAGTGCGTGCGGGCAACCACGGGAGCTTCAAGGGTCCTGAGGACATCATGACATATGTCGTCAGGTGCATTACTCCTCTTGCCCAAGTATTGGGCCTTCCCTCCGAGATGGACAAAGAGGGTGCAGTTTGCATTGACCGCTTGCTAGTGATGCGAGGAGGCGAAGCGGAAACGGGTTTCGACTAAAAAGAGAATCGGTGTGCACCGACCGGTCGCTAATGACGCGAGGAGGATTGGTCCTCTCCCGATCCCGGCGCCACCCACTATCCCGGGAGTCCCGGCGCTGCTCCCAGGAAGCGCGCGTGCCGTCCCGCTCCCCCCACCAGCGCCTCCGCTCCTCCGAGTCCAGGTGCTCCTCACTTCGGTCCTCAGCCCCCCGGCGCTCCACCTCCCGCTCATGCCGCCGGCTGCGTCCTTCCACCTCGACGTCCATCTCCGCCGCCCCGCCCTCGCCTGCCACAGGGTCCTGCTGCCTGCAGTGCGCCGGGCTTCCACAACTCAGAGAGCCCCTCTAACGGATACCGCATAGAATGCCTGCTCGAGCTCTCTGCTAGGCGAAGGCGCCCAAGCTAGGTTCTTCTACCAGCTTGCGTCGCTTTCGAACCTTAAGGGTTGTGAAGGAGAAGGTGGGGGATCGTCACAGCTTTTGGTACAGTATGACTGAGAGCCGAGAAAGAGCCAGCGTGGAACCAGCGTCTCTAAAGAGGCTGTAGGCTGGAAGCGGGACTTGGCACGGCATAGTGTTTGTTCACACCTTCTCGTCGATGGGTAATCCTGCTCGGCCTGGAGCGCCTCCGCGAGGGTCGGAGACACGGGGTAATCTTTAGCGCCATCAGGGTCAACCGTCTTGGAGCTCTTGTGGCCCTTCTTCTTCCCGGCCTGCTGTAGAAAAATGTCGCTAGTGACCTCGAATTTCGACTGCTTGCAATAATGAGAGAACGAGTCCTGGTAAAGCCTGCCACGCCGCGCGCAATAGCATCAGCATCGGCAAGGCCGAGCTTACGTTCCGCCGACGCAATCACTGGCCTGAGGCAAAGCATTCCCTGGGACTCGCACGCTGCCATGCACGCGGGTGACAGCTGCAGGGACATCGGTGGGGGTTGGGAACCACGCCCATCATGGTGGAGGCTCAGGGATCCCAGCACCGCACCGACTTGCGGAATGGCGACTAGGCGATCCGAACGCCTACTTCGGAGATGTGTCGGACTTGGTCACGCTCAACAGTACAAGTTTTGCAACTACAGCTAACTGATCAAGGTAAATGTTACCTGGGACCCTAGTGCCTATCTACCCAGACTGCTGATCACTACACTCCAGACGTGGCCAAAGGAGGTGTAGTACCGCTCCCAGTGGCCGCTTGGTTTGGGTTGAACCGGGCTGGTTTCGCCGATGCCAAACTTCTCTTCATAGAACCTGAGCGACCATCCATCTCAGTTCCCATATTCTACAGTCGCATATACTGCACTCATATGAGCTGAATGGACAGCATGCCTCCCGGCAGACGACGTTGGAGGCCGCGCTTTGCGGAACCACTCACGCAGCAAGAGTTGTCCGTGCAAGGCATCCGTGTTCGCACCTCAGCCAATAGTCTTCGCCCCTAAACTCAGCGGCGTCGGCGGCGGCCTTGCGTTCCCGAAGCTCTTGTTCTTTGCGCACCCTCGCCTCGCGTTTCATGCGCCGACGCTCCTGGGCCTCACGCTCCTCCTCGCGCTCGCGCCGCCGCTCGCGGTCGAGCGCCTCCTGGCGCTCGCGCTCGCGTTCCTTGCGCTCGCGCTCACGTGAGACGCTCTCGTCCTGCTTCCGCCTCTCCCGCTTCTTGTCGTCGTCCTCAGCCAATTGCCGCTCCCTCTGTGCACCGGCGACCGCTCGCGGTGAAAAACACACACCGGCTCACAGCAGAGCGTCACTTCTTGTCACATTTGAATAGAAACCTGAAGATGGAATCTCGGAAACAACAGTCAAGGTCTTCATATCCGCCTTTCACACTCACGTGCGTTGAATACCGGCTCTCACGCACACCATGAGAACTCGCGCATCAAGGATACACAACTGTCGACAATTCAAAAAGTACATTTGGACACTGCACTGCCGGGTTCCAGGAGCTTGCGGTGTTGGATCGTTTGGAGGGCCCAAGGTGTTGCACTGCAGGGATGTTCCAGAGTCGCACGGGACAGATGGAGCAATTCACGAGTAGGATCGGGACCACGGAGACACAGGAAAGTGGTAAAAGGGGCGCTGTGTCTGCTGGGCAACAGCACTGCAGAGGATGCTGCGAAAGGTGCTTTGCGATGCGTGCATCCAGGGAGCAGTGCCGTATTCATCTATTCCGCGACATACGACAGAATTGTATAGCCAGAGTTAGAACCCAGTGAGGCTACGCACCACGTCCTGTGCGACCGTACGCTTCAAAACGTCGTCGTCGAGTGGGTTCTCGGGCTTCTTCTCCTCTTTCTGTCGATAAGTTCGGCGGAACCAAAAGTAATCAAGCACTACCAAGGCAAACTTAGCCGGACGGTTTGAAACATAAAACTTGGGTGGAGGAAAGATCATGAAGGCGGCTGTACACGTTCCCTCAAAGGAAAACTCGGGAGAGGGAGGTACGCACCCTGTCTATAAGTAACAATCCAGGGATCAGCGGGATATCCTTCTTTTTCTTTTCTACCGGTCGACCAACAGAGACTTTGTTTTTCACCGTCCTGTGGCGGTCGCGCGATCCCTTAATCCAAGTGAAACAAAAGCGCAATAACCGATGAGAGCACACAGGCCGTTGGCAGACACGAGATCGGCACTTACTTGTCCTTGAGGAGAACCAGTCCTCCTTTGGCAGACTTTATTTGCCGTGGAGCAAGGGACCCCTTCCTGAGACACCAGAGCACGGTCAGAGGAAAGTTGCAAGGTGTGTCGGCAGCAACTTCGTTCTGGGGCATGCCGCGTGCAGGGATAGATCAGCAAAACCCTGATCGCATCAAAACCAAGGAATTTGTGCTGTACCCGCTGTACCGCTGAGCGCGACAGTATCAATACGGAATATAATGGATACCACGTTTCTCTAGAAATATACCTTAGTTTCGCCTGTTCAGCCTGCTCGGCCTTGGCCTTACTTTGCTCCGCAGCCTCCATTTCAGCAACTTCGGCGGCAAAGTCAGCCTCTGACATGGTCGACAGGCCATACTGCTGGACAACTGCTGTTGGGGTTTCTACTTCTGGCTCCGGTTCGGCAGGCACAGTTTCGGGTGCTTGGGGTGCGGGAATTTCGGAGGGCGGCTCTGGAGGGGCGGGGGGTTGCGAGTCCGGAGGCGGAGTAGCCGAGGCTGGTGGCACTGCAGCAGGCGCAACAACGGGAGGTGCGGGTACAGTCGGTGTTGGCGCCGAAGTTCCTGGAGGTTGTTCTGTGACTGTGGCCAAATATCCCCCCCAAAAAATACAACTTAGTTCAGGACTGCAGGGACTTCGAAACCACCGACTCTGGTCAGAGTTTCGCGAAAGTGTGTGGTGCCTTGCGATCACCGAGTTTTGGGTGAAAAGAATAGCATACATCAGGGTACATCAGAAACAATACGTGCATTACGGGAGGGAGAGACGCTTCAGAAGCCCACCATAGCTTTGTGGATACTCATAACCCGAATACGCAGCAGCTGCCGCCGCCGTTGGCGCAACGTGAGAATAATCCCAGGCTCCATAGCCAGGGTATGGCCACTGATAGCCAGCGGGATAGTGTGCGTATTGAGCAGCACTAGCGTCACTGCCAGCTACTGTCTCATTCGCAGCAGGAGGAGAAGGCTCCATTCCAGGTGGAGCGGGTTCATCCTCTCCCGGTGGTAAGGGTTCGTCGTCAGACATCCCTGGAGCCTAAGAGTCCCGTACGAAGCTCGGGCGGACTGCTTATACTAGAGACACTGCTTAAATATTGTTGCCGTGGGAATGATTCCCTCCTTCCCCGAGTTTGCTATCAGAGAATCTCGAGATTCTCTACCAGTATCATAACAAGGGGGCGACAATTATGTCGTTGCGACCTCTGCGTTCTGGTGATCAGACTTCTTCCCTATTCTCAATTCTGCCACTCTCGTCGTGCGAAACACTCGACACTCGACCGATCGTGATTAAATTTTTCTGTCCAGTTGGAGACTACAGTTACTGTACAGTACTTTATACTCGTTACTGTCGTGTGACACAGAGCTACAGACTTACTTCACTTGGAGTTGTCCCGATCGTGATGATGATGAGTGACGGGGACGTGGGGCTAGGTGTCAGCGCTGGAAGGAGGAAGGGGGTCGTGGGGGGAGGGAACAGCAATCGTGACCGATTCCAGGACGACTATGATGGAAGATCGCTCTCGAATGTATGTTGTTCAAGTCTATTACCGATTCAATTAGTCGGGGGGGTATTTAAAAATATTTAGTCACAAGCCAATTATTTAACAGATTTAGTCACCGACACTGGCGCGCGCGGCGGGGCCCGAGTCACCCGCGCTCCGGTCGGTTTCGTAGTCTCCGCTTGAATTTCAAACCTTTCCCGCCCGCTCGATCCCCTTGCGACCTTGTCCGTCGGCGTGAGCCGTGACTTCCAAGTGTTGAAGTGAGGATGATGAGGGGTGAGTGCAGTTTAGAACAGGAGTTTGATGAGAAGTGAGATTCTCTGGCTGGTGGGGGATATATATATATAGTCAGATATATATCTATCACAGAACGTGCAGTCAGTGAACCCACTCGCTTTCGGAATACTAAGATAATAACATAAAAGGCTTAGAGAGTTTTATGCTTCTGTGTGTTCCGAGCTACCGATGACTGATGCTGCGTGTGACACTCCTCTCCGAAGGGGGACAACAAGAGACAGGCCCCCCACCTTATGGTGAGGGGGGTAAGTCAGTCTCTCCGTGAGAGTTCATGTTCAGCCCTGCCCCCTCGCTCATTTGGTCCCAAAATTGTTGTAGTGAAACAGGTACCAATTTCAACATCGGCATCATACCGCATCGCAAATGGTGAGAAAAGTTGCCGCTTTCGATCCCTGATACAAGTACAATCGGCCTTTCCAAATTACCACCCGGCTCGCATACTTAAGTTTCGCAACGGGCCATGAAATCCGATGACGGCTCAGAATCGCCGAAAATGACAAAATGACGATTTCAGCGATTCAGAGCGGCCGATCAGAATTATTTGCCCCGTTGAGACTTGTCACAATTTTCACTTAAGTTTTCCGTTGCTGAGCGAAAAGGGCTGGCAGCTCTTATTTGACTTGATGCATATGAAGTATCTGCGTGATATTGAGCACACACATGGTTCATATGTTATTCCCAAGACTGTTAGTATCACGGGGGTACCAACAATCTTGGGATCGAGTAAGCCATTCTCAACATTTTGAGATGCCCGCGAGCCTAGCGCTTTGCGCAAAGTTTCAACTTTTCAAGTAAACGGGATTCCGGGGGATTTTCCCTTGTATCTTTTGATTGGCTTGGAGTTAGTTCAAAAGTGAAACAGAATATTGATGCCGAGACTCTTGCGCATCCGTTGCGCGCATCCGATATACCCCCGCACTAGGGGGGGTATAGCGGATGCTCGATTGAGCGCTCCGAGGTGTGAGCTCACGCGATGATGCTCGTTTTCAGGAATGTCTTTCATGGAGAGACAGACTTTCGCCCCCCCCATAACTGGGGGTGACTGTCTCTTCCTGTGTCACACCTCGCCCTGTGGTGTCACTTGCATCTTGCCAGCCGACCGATAATAAAACACCCAAGTTATTATTTTATTATCTCATCTTAGACTGCGAAACCACCCGAGCATCTCGTCCCAACTTCACAGAGTTTGTGGAGACTGTAAAAACACGCATATAACCCACCGTTGTCCGTTATATCCACCGTGTCAGGGTTATGACCGATGACATATGTGTCATACATGTCATACGTGTCATACATGTCATACCATGTCATGTCATGTCATGTCATATATTATTATGACAGTCGACAGTATGGTCGATCATGACTGTACAGGTCGAGTCGCGTCATACATTTATGACAGTCGTCAGTACGGTCGACGATGACTGTACATGTCGCCAGATGATTATGTCATATCATCAGGCATCCCTGTCATCGAGAGTTCGTACTCCGAACTCGAAGATGACAAAGCAAAGATACATCTTGTCGATTCTTCAAGAACCATCTTTCGCTTTAGCATGCACGGAACATGCATGCGCAGCACGAACGAACTAGTCGTTTATACAATGCTGGTCGTTCAACCTACGTCTCGGGTTCACAACCCAATGGCGGTACCATCTAAGATGATGGGAGACGTAGGTACTTAAGTGAGGAAGCGTTGTGCTTCAGCAGCTCTGGATTCATAGACTGCACTCACAACCCGCTATATTGTTCACTTGTGTATGCTGTTCAACTGCACAGTGATTATTGATAATATTGAATATTATAACAGGGCTCGCATAGCTCAGCCCTTATCAGTGGTATTCTAAAAGTCGTCAAGGCGCGACACTCGAGAACTCAAGTGGGTGCAGTGATATACGCGTAGCATATTTAATATTGTTCGCAGGTTTGCAGGAGGGCGCATATACGACAGCGTTCGCAAATACTGAATATCTGCAAACCGAATAATAAATACGCTCGAATATCGACAGCATACGGATTGCGCGAGGATTGATCATCGCGAACATATCCGCAGCTGACAGCATTCACAGAGAAATCGTCTTAATACTATAAGCGACAAGGTGTGCGCACAGTATACGGATCGTATACATATGATGTCAAAACTCGCAGGATTGTCACGGTATGCGAAATGCAGATGCGCTAGTGAAAAATGACCGTCAGTACGTATGATTCGCATCAGCTGCGAATGGACGTACGAAATTTCGTTAAACAGCGCGATCGCATTCATTTATGCGACAATACACCGGCGACAATGAGATACTTTGTGAAATAATTGGCAACATCGATTTTCGCAAACGGTCTGCTTGAATCGTATACAATAATCCGCTAGTACGATGATTTTTAACTCGTCAGCGCGATGTGCACCTGTCATGATTTCATCGGATGCAATAAACGCACGATTTTAGGGCGCATGATTCCTGATGTATCTACATGCAGCGAGACATTCATCTGTCTACAGTGTCCGCCATCTGTACATATGCCATGTTGCGCGATGGTCACTAAATTGTAGATGGCAGCATGCGCGATGGTCGCATACTGCGCGATGGTCACATATTCTGCAAAAGTTGATTGCAGCATGCGTGTGAAGTTTTTATTAGCAGCATGTTTTGCAAATCATCTTTACGCACTGTTTACAATCACTGCGTGCAATGATTTATAGCCTGTCAGCATTATTATACTACATTATTATCATACTGCAGCAGATTCCAATGTTTTGATGACCACACAATATTTTTGATCATCAGCATTATATTTACTGGCAGCACAATGATCTATGCACAACATGTGTGTGCAGATCAGCACACATACACATACACTTATTCCACTTACAGCAATCATCAATACACAGTGCATATACTTCTATATCATGCACATACCTTATGACCGAATGATTGCAATGTTGTGAATAGTACATACTTATTATACTGTACAGCTTGAACACGATAACAGCTGTAGTACATAGAGCACAAGCATATTGCAGTGAATGCTAGTTTATATTTGAATTCATGTTGCAAAGGGTGCCTGACAATAATCACAACACCATAATAAGTTTGTCGTACCCTGGTGGAGCCGAGATGCTCTCCAGGTAACACGTACATTCTATGGTGGATTATTTGAAGGAATGCTCACCTGAGCTTCATGTAAAATCTATCAGCAACTCATAAAAAGATTATCATGGAATTACAACAATCCCTAAACTATATATATCATGTTAGATGTAATCAGTACGTGGTATACTGACTGTCTGCATGATTATTAGGATATTGTGATATCCATAAAGATACTGCAAAGTGTGTGCAAACAAATACACACACACACACCAGTACTAATCAGCAGTACTATACACTGCACAAACACTAGCATTCATTATACATTGACATTCACTGACTCAGAGTGAATATACCAATAACAATGTATACAATAATGTAGATAACATCCAGTAAACACATGTGCGTACTGGATGTCAGCGATGGCGATAGTAATGGTAACAGGATTAAACAACATGCTGTAGGGCTGGATGGAGAATATCTCCAGACCCGAAGGCAGTATCAGTGCTCAATATGCAGCTGGTAACTGCTGAGCACTGCCCATGCCATATTCACTATTGCTGGAGCAACATCAAAATCTACATTGCATTATGACAGTTGATGCAGAACTGATCACTCACATGCATGTACCAACTCAGATCAGCAACCATAAATGAACTGACAAAGGTTATGGACATACACACACAAACATGGTGTTGTGTAAATACTGCTTAGATTATATCTAGCAGTGTCCAGATGTATTTGAACACAAAGATATCGCTTGATATACTTGTTGTGTACATTCAAATATATCTTAGGATCTGACACAACTGTGAATCCACTTGCAGTTGATTTATCTTTATGTCACCAGAGAGTGCAATTGCCTACATGGGTTTCAATCAGAAAAACCCATATTTCATGTTCACCATACATGTTGAATTTTTGAGATATTCACTATTGTGCCATGAAAAATATCATGTGCAAAAGTGAAGAATGTTGCAGCATTTGTTTAGCTTGCAACTCACACACACACTGAGATATGATATATATATATATATATATATACGGCTGAAAAAGCTGTAAAATAGGTGAAAATGCTCCACGCATGATTTCAAAACGAAAAATGTGTGCCCATTTTATGTGAGATTATAATTTTATACCTATTAAGGTATCAGGAAATCATAATGAAACATGTCATATCTCATGTAACACCCTAGATATTAGGTGTTGAATATATATGGGTAACGCTATTGCTATGGCAATAAATCTCTAAAAATGCTGTACGTAAAACACATTTTGAAAATTTCGGATTGATTTTTTTCGATAAAATGAATGTTTATATATCAAATGTCAATCCCTGATTTATGCAGCATGTGTAACGCCCTGTAACAACCCTAAAATTAAATGTGTGTAACAGGGGTGTAACCTACCTCCTAAAAAACACTTTACGTTTATATGGGTATTAAATGCAATTTTGCTTAAAAATCTTTGCAAAAACGTTATACTGCTTATTTTTTACCTGTATTAGGGTTACTGATATCAAGTAACACCCTAAACACTGTATTGAGTAATAGGGCCACTGTAACGACATATGCCCTAAAATGCCAGTTTTATTTCGAAAAACTTCGTTTTTGGCATTAACATATCATCCTGTTTTTAATACAAACATGATTATGTATCGGGCAACAACCCAAGAACTGTTGGGCAACAACCCTAAAACTGTATGAGCTGCTTCCTATAAGGACTGCAAGCTATAAGCTATAAGCTATAAGGTATATAAGCAGCTGACTGCCTATGAGTTTACACTTCCTTGAGGGGGGAAGAAGGTGGATAGGATTACACATATATCCATTTTATATTCCGATCTGGTAATTTCTGATGGATTGCTTTTGATAAAATCACTGCATCCACAAATAACGTTGAAATCTGTACAACGTTGAATCCACCATCACTAATAAAGTGTAAACTTGGATGGGAAATTATATCCCAAAAACTATAAGTTGACTTTTGCTCAGCATTTACATTCTCGAGTAAGTTTGAAATGCTGAACTATATACATAACATACAACCTGATACCATGCTTAATTGCATTTCCTGGATCAGAAGATGATAGTTATATAATATATATATGTATGTATATGTCCCACCTGATACACTTTGGCACTATAGCCGTACATAAGAGTGGGAAGGACAAGTGCATCGTTGTAAGACTGGATGATATAGTCCCAGTGCAGAAGGCAGAATGTGACACCAGAATAACAGCTGATAACTGTTGGGAGACCACCATTTAAGACCTTCTAAGCGTAACTCCGTTGTCCTCAGATGCAAGTGAATTGTTCATAATATGTTGACATCACATAAAAGCATTCTGATAAAAACCCTATATATTCATATGAGATGTCATCACTACAATGACATGGGTTTTTGAATCGTCGAAATAAGTATAACTCCGATGAATTCATTAGTACAGAATAAGCTGTTGAGATTATTCTCCGGCTGGATTGCAATCATTCACAATCCCTGTACATTCCGGTGACAAAATATTGCACTGGACTGATCACCACATTGGTATAATCTGTGATATAAAAGTCACCAGAGAAAGCATTGCAATCAGCACAATGCTGTCTATACTCACAATGATGGGTAACATATATTCTCAGATGTAATAAATGGAGGCACAATGTGGCCTACGTTAAAATCGCGTATGCTCGGGCACTGTATTGTGACTTGCGCTAAGATCGTGTATGCATGGACACAACATGACTCGTGCCAATGACGTGGACATATATTTTTTGCCACGACATTACATCTGAAATCAATGAATCACTCAGAGAGAAGGTGTTGACATCTGTATACCACCATTATACATATAGTCATGAGGATTTTAAAGAAGACATAGTCTCTCCGATATTGACAAACATGGTACATATATATATATATCCATGCTCTCTGATCATATATTGATATCCCACAGCATACGATGATGGTAATAGCAAACCACTTCGCTGCTGAAGGGTAGTGTTGTATTTTATACAGCACATGCATGGGCACTATATGACCCACGCTGATGACGTGAATTCGGGCTGCATCCCAAAGACTGCGATGCACCTTTGGTGCAATGGGCTGCAACCCGAGAACTGCTATCCAGCTTCATAGAAAGCTTCCACGTCATCACATAGAGGTCGGACCTCTGTTGTATTTGAACGGCGCTTGACAACCGCCTAGCAATACACTTCCTTGAGGGGGGAAGATGGTAAGCTAGAAATACAACTAAAAACCAAATAATAATAAAGACAAATAATAAAACAATTAAGTTGCATCATTGTTTTTGTTTTGGTAAGCTTGACTGTATACAGTCAAACCATGCAGAACTCCATGAAAGTTGACACATACATCAGCCATGACATACATATGAGCTTGATTTTGAAGACCTAGACATTGTATACATCTGGTCTAGCATGTATCCAGACTAGAATTGTATATTGACACGGTGCAAGCACTATAGCCTCTGCCACCGATGATCATTGAAAGGGGCAACCATTCTTGATATTTCATACATATCATCTGATTGGATCATTAAAGGTGTCAAGATTACTCAATGCAATATGCAGGCCACGGCCTGAGTATAACACCTAGAAGGTCGAAGCCACTGAGCTGACCAATGCAGCATAAATGTTAGCTGCCTTGAAGGCTATACAATAAGCCTATTGCCCTTATGTCTTGATATGTATCCGTGTATTGGCATCTCTTTGAGGTAATTATGCCTACTGAATGAGCCATACCAACCATCTTGTCTTCATTGATCATTACATATCTGATCATATCGCCATTGAGCAAAGCCTATTCTGTGAGATTATATATCACGAGACATTTCATTAGTGCACATTAAACAATTGAAGTGCAACAAAGATCATCAGCTCTGCATCATACCAAAAGGTTGAGTTGTTGTCAATTGGTTTTTCAGACACCATTTCTTAGAGGTTTATTCATCATGAAGACAGAGTCTGTGCAATTATGGCTATTCAGCCTCCGACATAGCTGACATAGCTATCTAGCTTATGACCCAACCGTTGTTAAGCAGCCTCCACGCTATATGGCTGAAAAATGGCAAGCAATCTCTTCGGTCATTCTTGGGCATAGAGCGATCAAGCACAGCTAATCCAGGATGTTTATCCCAACATTCTGCAAGAGTTACTCATGTTTTCCATGTGTCAAGAAAACAGCCAATATACCGCCCTATAATGGGAGTCATCTCCTTCAGCGAGGGGAATGGTTATGCTGTAAAGTTGACCAATCTGATCATCATAAAAGTGACAGACAGATTTGAAAAAATCGATTGAAATTTGTATTGAAAATGACTATTCCTTAAGATAAGGTATTGCACCTAAGGGAATAAAGGTTTCATCCTCTGAAATAGGAAAGGAGTTTTTCATTGACTCTAGTTCCTGAATCCAAAATCACATAGAAAATATGTTCTATCCTGTGCATATAGAAAGTACATTAAATTCAGATTCTGAGCATACAAGTGGGCTTTAATGCACTCAAATTTGTACTGAGTTGCAATTATCCAAAGTTTTCATTCTGACATCACTATCTTATTGTGGAATAGCATATAATGGTATAAACCATCCACATATAGATTGACATCATACTTGTGGTTCATATCATTCTGGCACATAAGACACGCATGCTTCATTGAGGAATCATGACTCTTTGAAAGCTCATTCTGGAATGTTTAGAAATTTGTTGCCTCATCCATTAGGCCACGAAGTCTTGGAAAACCCGCAATCTGCATACGGTCTCCAAGCACAGTTCATCCTCATTCTGGAAAGTGACAGAAATTTTATAGTCATAAAACAAGTCACAATTCTATCGGATTGAAATGACACATTCACCATTCATACTTCTTTATCATAACAAGTCTCTGAATAGTGTTTGCCCAAAAATAAAATGGGCAGCATTGAGATAAGTGATCATGTGCTGAAGAATATACACATATCACTAGGCAATGCCATGTCATACCTTATGAATAGAACATGGTTGTCCATTTCAGCCATCCATCAACTACGAAAATGCAACTCGTAGTAAGTTGTCATTACGGACACTTCTTTAATGAAGAGTCAACCATTAGCTTCGATACCAAAGTTAACTTCGATACCATCACTGATTTCTTTGTTCATCATGACAATCATTTTCCAGAACCATTGTCTAAGTTGGGTACACTATAGTGATCCTGAACTGACAAATATATGTGAACTGAAAACCAACAACTGCATTTGACATCATCTGGCATTTGCCACATTCAAAAACGTCAGGCATATCGTCAATATGACGTAGAAAAATCAATGTTCATATTGACATTGTTACCTCTAAAGCATTCGATGAGTAATCTCAGTCTGATTTTCTATCAAACCATTTTTCACATAACATAATGATTGAATAACATCCTCCATCACCATCTGATTGGTTTGATACATCTCTTATTGCGAGGGGAGGAAGAGTATAGATTCATTCATTTTCATACAGCTGCCACAAATTGATTTACATCATTGTGATTTGCTTGGAAAATTTTCAAAAGTTCCAGCATCTGTGTATAGCAGCCATTAAGTTGATGACACGGTACATCATGCCGATTGAAACATCAAACGAAGTCTTATTTGACTTATTAACACATGAAGTTCATTATGAAGAAATCATAGATGCATATTTCTCCGACTCTATCATTTTTATGAAGGGCACTGACATAGGAGAACGATGGTTTTTCAAATGCGAATAAACTATATTGTAAGCTTACGACCATCACTTTGACGTCAACAGCCTGAGATGCTGATTGTCGAAATTCAAGAGTTGAAGGATTCGATGATTCAACCTTGATACATGTGTTTTGATTGATAAATTGTTGATCCATGGTTTCTCCCCAAATCTAGAGAAGCTGGCACACAAGTTGTTGCCAATGTCTTAAGGAAAGCATCTGAGCAAAGGATTGCTAGTTGTGCCATCAGGCATCGAATTCCATAACAGCAAAGCCGAGTGAGTAAATCCGCCACTCTAGCTATTTGCCCGTCATTCCTTCCAGGTTCATGACAAGAGACAATTCATCAAAGTCATATACCAATGCATAAATCACATGCATGGTTACACAGTTTGTATCCGAATGCCATTCCATCAAAATTAAGCATCTTGACAGTAATTCTGGCCAATCAAAAGCCTTCCTGTCTTCGGATATCTTGAGCATTCTCATTTCCAGCTCCATTATGGACTAGGAAGCATCATGACTGTGCCTCACCAGGACACTAATCCTCAAAGCCGCACACATGAGGCGAGCCTTATGAGACAGTGACCTTTTACTTGTGGGGCGTCAACCCCTTATCAAATCCTGAACACTTGTTAACACCTGGATAAATTTATCATGATGCAACTTAAGTGGGATTATAAGTTCCACATAATCATATTGTCTACGTATGCTGAAAGCATAACTGCCGCATATGATCACAATAGGTCGAAGCTTCTATAACATTGTGGCTTCTGAGTCAAAAGCTGATAGCCGATGACTTTTGCCAATAATTGCCGACCAAATAATAATCAGGCCGTGGAAACATGTACCCAAGAGGTTTTCATCCAACGGTCACATATATATATATCAGGGCTGCATCCCAAGAACTGCAGGGCTGCATCCCAAAGACTGCGATGCACCTTCGGTGCAATGGGCTGCAACCCAAGAACTGCAGGGTTATATCCCTAACATTTTTACCCTGCATCAAATTGATATGACAGGAGCAGGAATTGATCCTTCCTTGCTAAGGTGTAGTGAGCCTTGTGTAAATCATACCCTTGCACAGATACGCACACATGCGAGATATCATATCTGTGGATAAATAAAAACTGCTAAATGCTACCTTTGCCAAAACCGTGGTTTGTCATCGGATTCTTGGCCAGTCATCCGAAGCTACCGGAGATAATGACTGAGGTAGAAGGAGTTGTGATCCTAAGTTGTGCTTGACAAACATAACTAAATAAATTTCACATTAGTACGTGGCGAATCCATTCTCACTCATCGCGATAGATGTTCGTCAAAGCGTGCGTACTGGACAAAAATATTGAGGAGTTGAGCAGACCGGTTAAGGATTATAAATCCAATTCCGTTAAGCAGGGCCACTCCGTTTGCATTAAAACAAGCCCCTTTGTTCGTTTATTATCGAAATCGGGCTCCCCATCACCGCCTAGGATCCTCCAAAGTAGCTTAAGGAGGGGAGGAAGAGTTGGGTGCACTATATTAGGCCGAGAATCGTTCGAATATAATTCGTTATAATCGTGGGATCATCGATCGCGCAAAGGCGACGACGGCTAGCGCAAATAATCCGTAACGTAGACTTCGGATGCTTTGAATCGTCTAGCACATACATGATAACGTGTGGATCAATCAGTAATCCAGCGTAGGATTGTATCGCGAAAACGCTCTTCATTGAACCTTGGAACGTCACTCAACGATACGATTTCCGGAAAGGTGGGCTACATCCTAAGGACTGTATGGCTAAATGCCTAAGGTGAGGGACTAAAGTGGACTCAGTTTCCCCCAATAACCTAAAAACACCATGAGGGACGCCTCAAATCGGTGTAAGAAGACTGGTACCAGCAAGAAGCGACAACAACAAAGACATCAAAGACATATACAAAGGTATGCCCGTTGTGAGGTCACAACTCTCTTAAGAGGGGAGATCTGTCAGGGTTATGACCGATGACATATGTGTCATACGTGTCATACCTGTCATACATGTCATACCATGTCATGTCATGTCATGTCATGTCATATATTATTATGACAGTCGACAGTATGGTCGATCATGACTGTACAGGTCGAGTCGCGTCATACATTTATGACAGTCGTCGGTACGGTCGACGATGACTGTACATGTCGCCAGATGATTATGTCATATCATCAGGCATCCCTGTCATCGAGAGTTCGTACTCCGAACTCGAAGATGACAAAGCAAAGATACATCTTGTCGATTCTTCAAGAACCATCTTTCGCTTTAGCATGCACGGAACATGCATGCGCAGCACGAACGAACTAGTCGTTTATACAATGCTGGTCGTTCAACCTACGTCTCGGGTTCACAACCCAATGGCGGTACCATCTAAGATGATGGGAGACGTAGGTACTTAAGTGAGGAAGCGTTGTGCTTCAGCAGCTCTGGATTCATAGACTGCACTCACAACCCGCTATATTGTTCACTTGTGTATGCTGTTCAACTGCACAGTGATTATTGATAATATTGAATATTATAACAGGGCTCGCATAGCTCAGCCCTTATCACACCGTTTATTTCACCGTCTTTGTCAGGTTATGGGCCTCACCACTGGCGAGTTTGCTCACGCTTTCGGATTCTTTGATCCCGTACCTTGTGCGGTAACTATCCCGCTTTTCACCAAATTCGGCTGAGCACCTTCGTCCTCTTTGCCGCCATCTTCACCCCGCGTCCCCCTTGGTACCGGGAAATTATTCGAGCACCTTGTCCTCGACCACATCAACCTTCATTCTCGACTACGTCGTCCCCATCTATTTCACTTTACGCTCTGGCCAGCAGCACCTCAACAGCAGCAAAATTGGCTTATCGCACGACATTTTTGACGTCACCACCGTCTTCCCCGCGGGAATCTACCCCAGATTGCCTTTTCCATCGTTCGATTTGGTTATTTTTAGCGAAAGTTACGTTTTCGCTTGGGAACCCTAAGTGTTGGGCTCCAGATTTTACAGCTTACAGCGGCCATGGCTTCGTGTCGTCAGCGTGCCCGCATTTCTGCAGTTACCTCCGCGCTGCACGTGATTCGACGACGAGAGCTTACCCATGGCTACGATCTGGTGGTGTCTGGTGGTGCTCATGCACCCGACACCAAAATCGAGTCCATCAACCACATCGTCAACATGAGCTTTGACCACTGCGAGCTCACCCCGCAGCATCCTCCACTCTTCCCTCCACCCTGCGTGCCCCTTGGCCATTGCCTGGTGGTGTTTGCAGGTGTTGCATCCCTCATCCCACCACTTTTCCTCTCTGTTTTCGCACTTGTGTGCGGCAGAGTGGAGCCACACCGCATTTTCCACCTTCGCCCCCCTCGGGGTGTCCACGTCCCCGCACTCGCTATGTTGGTACCACACATCGTCGCACCGCATCGCGTGGGCGTTGGATGACGACGTCCTGGCGGCGCTCGACTTCGTCCACCATCGAGACCTACGCCGCCGTCCACCCTCGATTACTTGGGCTAGATTCGCTGGCTGGCCTGTGGGAGTAGTCATCCCCACAGCACATGCATGGGCATAAGCCCCTAGAGCACGCATCTAGAGACCAGCGCGGCGGAGCCACTCTAGCTGGGTTGGAGAAGACCTTTTAGGGTCTCAAAAGATGCTTGTTTCTTAGGGTTTTGCCTCTGTGGCCAACCGTAGGATGCTAGCCCCGGCCTTGGCTAGCTTGCATCGTGACACCTCACGCCTTCGGGGTGAGGTGGTGTCATGGAGAGACAAACTTTCGCCCCCCCCATAACTGGGGGTGACTGTCTCTTCCTGTGTCACACCTCGCCCTGTGGTGTCACTTGCATCTTGCCAGCCGACCGATAATAAAACACCCAAGTTATTTTATTATCTCATCTTAGACTGCGAAACCACCCGAGCATCTCGTCCCAGCTTCACAGAGTTTGTGGAGACTGTAAAAACACGCATATAACCCACCGTTGTCCGTTATATCCACCGTTTATTTCACCGTCTCTGTCAGTCTTCATATTATGTCGCAAGACACCCGTATAAAACAGCTAAGATATCAGTATGCTTCCTAGGAAGCATACTAATACATGCGAATTTACTGCGCTTCGAAAATTTGTATATGCGAATTTAGGTTAAACATATGCCGCATCGAAAACCCTGAATTTTTCATCTGAATCGGTCGTTGCGAAATTCTCGGTGGTTTTTTGCAAAGGCCGATTGTACTGTACTCGCTTGTACGTCCCACCACGCAGTGCGTGGTTTCCGTCCCCGTCACTGTTTGCAAGTGGTAACATTTCTAATAGCCAAAGGTTTCGTTGTCTTTCGGTTGTTGCAGAGCGGAATGATTTTTGGTACCGTTATGAGGTACGGTACGACAATCGCTTACAAGTATTCATTAACATCAATGCCAATTTGCCTCCGAAAAAAACATCTCGTACTCTTCTTGTAATTTTGGATGTAGTGCGTATGTTATATGTTGATAATGAGTGCTTGCCGCGCATGAAAAGCAGGGCTCTATATCGGTTTGATTTTTCGGTATCGATACAATCCGATATCCGGAAAACGGTATCGATAATCGGCATAATCGATAAATAATCGATTATTTGGGCATTTATATGAAATTTGTTATAAATTAAATATGCAACACCGAAACCGGCACAATCGATAGTTTGATATGGCAACCCGATAATCGGCGATAAATACGATATATCGATAGTATCGGTTATCGGAAATATCGATATAGAACCTTGATGAAAAGCACTCATTGACCGCACGCCTTGTTATTGACCGCCTATATTATTGTGTAGCCTTGGCATTGCGGGGGTGTCGCACAAAAGCCTCCTCGAAATCAAGGGATACCCAAATTTTAGGGATATTTAAAAAAAGTTAGTCGCCGCAAAATGTTTAAAATTTTAGTCACTTCAAAAAATAATTATTTCGATTTTAGTCGAGCGCCGACGAATTAAATAATTGTTCCAATTGAATCGGTAATAGACTTGTATCTGCCGATGGCCATTTTTAAGATTAGATACCGCTACCGTCAACCTTGAATGCTTGAAAGTGACGGTCAACTTGCGGACTTTTGTGCAAGACGGTGACCGCACGCGCACCCGGCTACACTATCGCCGTTCGTCGCCAGCCGCTTCACTTATCGGCACTTCGCGTGCCGTCGATGCCGGCATCTCTATGTTTAGGCCCGCTCTCCGGCATGCAGTATCGACTCAAGAAGCTTTGGAACGCGTGGCACTGTCGTGATGTCATTAGTTATTGAATTTTCGTAGATACTCGACCGTTACAACAACTAACGACTATCAACATCAATCGATACGACGACGCGGCGACTACTCAGGCCCGTCCTTAAATCTGGTTTGGAGATTACGGCCGTCGCGTCGCGTCGCGTCGCGTTGCGTCGCGTTGCGTCGCGTCTGACCAGATTTAAGGATGAAGAAATCGGCGTACTGCGACGGTGTGCACGACGGCCCATGCCTACGTGGCTCCATATGCTTGACGTAATAAAGTCAAAGAATCCCTGAAGGAAATTTTCCACGGCTGGAGGTTTCCAAAGAGGCCTTTCGCGGGAGGAATGTCCTCTCGAAGGCGTCGCACCTGCCGACGTGGAGCGTACACTTGCGTCGCATATCCAAGGAGCGTCCATTTATTTTATCTCCGATTTGATCTGACGAACAGTTTTCAAATTTTGCCTACGTGGAACCAAAAAACGCGACGCAAGAGCGTCGCGTCGCGTAAATGTTGGACAAAACATCTCTGCGTAGCGTGTTACGCAAAAGATGTTTGTCCAAACATCTCCGCGACGCGACGCTCTTGCGTAACTTTTGCGTAGCGTTTTACAGTTTTCCAACCAATCAAATCGTTGCGATCAAAAGTTACGCGACGCGACGAAATTTCATTTTACCCAAACCAGATTTAAGGACGGGACTCAGCAAATTATCGCTAGCGCGGCGGGCAAGACCAAGCATTGCAATTCATTAATTCTAAAAAAAACACTACGTACGACTCGGGTCGTGGAGCGGTAGGGAAGATATCGGTATCAACGGATTTAAAATCAAGATAACGACCGCGGGTTACTATATAGCAGCGGTTCGGGTGGTGGCAGTCGGATACGCGGAGCACGATCATACGGCGGTTTCAGGCCCGTCCTTAAATCTGGTTTGGAGATTACGGCCGTCGCGTCGCGTCGCGTCGCGTCGCGTCGCGTCGCGTCTGACCAGATTTAAGGATGAAGAACGTCGGCGTATTGCGACGGTGTGCACGACGGCCCATGCCTACGTGGCTCCACATGCTTGACGTAATAAAGTCAAAGAATCCCTGAAGGAAATTTTCCACGGCTGGAGGTTTCCAAAGAGGCCTTTCGCGGGAGGAATGTCCTCTCGAAGGCGTCGCACCTGCCGACGTGGAGCGTACACTTGCGTCGCATATCCAAGGAGCGTCCATTTATTTTATCTCCGATTTGATCTGACGAACAGTTTTCAAATTTTGCCTACGTGGAACCAAAAAACGCAACGCAAGAGCGTCGCGTCGCGTAAATGTTGGACAAAACATCTCTGCGTAGCGTGTTACGCAAAAGATGTTTGTCCAAACATCTCCGCGACGCGACGCTCTTGCGTAACTTTTGCGTAGCGTTTTACAGTTTTCCAACCAATCAAATCGTTGCGATCAAAAGTTACGCGACGCGACGAAATTTCATTTTACCCAAACCAGATTTAAGGACGGGACTCAGCAAATTATCGCTAGCGCGGCGGGCAAGACCAAGCATTGCAATTCATTAATTCTAAAAAAAACACTACGTACGACTCGGGTCGTGGAGCGGTAGGGAAGATATCGGTATCAACGGATTTAAAATCAAGATAACGACCGCGGGTTACTATATAGCAGCGGTTCGGGTGGTGGCAGTCGGATACGCGGAGCACGATCATACGGCGGTTTCAGGCCCGTCCTTAAATCTGGTTTGGAGATTACGGCCGTCGCGTCGCGTCGCGTCGCGTCGCGTCGCGTCGCGTCTGACCAGATTTAAGGATGAAGAAATCGGCGTACTGCGACGGTGTGCACGACGGCCCATGCCTACGTGGCTCCACATGCTTGACGTAATAAAGTCAAAGAATCCCTGAAGGAAATTTTCCACGGCTGGAGGTTTCCAAAGAGGCCTTTCGCGGGAGCAATGTCCGCTCGAAGGCGTCGCACCTGCCGACGTGGAGCGTACACTTGCGTCGCATATCCAAGGAGCGTCCATTTATTTTATCTCCGATTTGATCTGACGCGGAACAGTTTTCAAATTTTGCCTACGTGGAACCAAAAAACGCGACGCAAGAGCGTCGCGTCGCGTAAATGTTGGACAAAACATCTCTGCGTAGCGTGTTACGCAAAAGATGTTTGTCCAAACATCTCCGCGACGCGACGCTCTTGCGTAACTTTTGCGTAGCGTTTTACAGTTTTCCAACCAATCAAATCGTTGCGATCAAAAGTTACGCAACGCGACGAAATTTCATTTTACCCAAACCAGATTTAAGGACGGGACTCAACAAATTATCACTAGCGCGGCGGGCAAGACCAAGCATTGCGATTCATTAATTCTAAAAAAACACTACGTACGACTCGGGTCGTGGAGCGGTAGGGAAGATATCGGTATCAACGGATTTAAAATCAAGATAACGACCGCGGGTTACTATATAGCAGCGGTTCGGGTGGTGGCAGTCGGATACGCGGAGCACGATCATACGGCGGTTTCAGGCCCGTCCTTAAATCTGGTTTGGAGATTACGGCCGTCGCGTCGCGTCGCGTCGCGTCGCGTCGCGTCGCGTCTGACCAGATTTAAGGATGAAGAAATCGGCGTACTGCGACGGTGTGCACGACGGCCCATGCCTACGTGGCTCCACATGCTTGACGTAATAAAGTCAAAGAATCCCTGAAGGAAATTTTCCACGGCTGGAGGTTTCCAAAGAGGCCTTTCGCGGGAGGAATGTCCTCTCGAAGGCGTCGCACCTGCCGACGTGGAGCGTACACTTGCGTCGCATATCCAAGGAGCGTCCATTTATTTTATCTCCGATTTGATCTGACGAACAGTTTTCAAATTTTGCCTACGTGGAACCAAAAAACGCGACGCAAGAGCGTCGCGTCGCGTAAATGTTGAACAAAACATCTCTGCGTAGCGTGTTACGCAAAAGATGTTTGTCCAAACATCTCCGCGACGCGACGCTCTTGCGTAACCTTTGCGTAGCGTTTTACAGTTTTCCAACCAATCAAATCGCTGCGATCAAAAGTTACGCGACGCGACGAAATTTCATTTTACCCAAACCAGATTTAAGGACGGGACTCGACGGATTTGTCTCATCATGATCATGTCATGTCATGTGTTATAATGACATACACTCATACAGTCGTCAAGTATTGTCAGTACAGTCGACTATGACATGTACAGTCATAATGTCTGTCATCCACCTAAGGTGAGTGACATCGCTGTCATCGAGAGGCCAAGTATATGGCATCGAGATGGCGAAGCAAGATACATCTTGAACAAGGCATGGTATCGATATTCAATATTTTCGATACTATCGATATTCCGATTAATTTTTATTTATTGATAGGAGTTTGGTACATATCGAAATATTGAATATTGATTGATACCCCGTTGGACCACTTATTCATATTGATCGAATACCCCTTGGGGAGTTATTTATATTGATCGATACCTCCATGTCACTTATTCATATCGATCGATCATACACAATTAATGCACCGTGATTGGCCAGATCGATTAATCAATATTCAGATTGATTAATCGATCTCATATTACCCAAATACTGGATTTGTGTTGGCCAGACGCCCGTCATCGCCATCGATTGTGACATATTCAAATCCTCACGTGAACCATGAAATACTGGAATTCTCGACCACTCATCAAGTTCGACGTTGCGAAATCCAACAACATGGGACGTACTCGTGGACAAGGCCAACGTGCACGCAAGGCCAGACCGGAAGTGAGGTAAGCCCAGGGTAAAGGGCATGTGAAACGCACGCAACTCAATGCCTTTGACGTCGCTGACAGTGACGACGATAGGGAATATGAGGTAGAGAAAATTCTCGGGACGCGAACTAACTACGGTGTACATACGGGGAGCAGCAGTGGCTCATAAAATGGAAAGATGTAGGAGAAAGCACTGATACTTGGGAGCCATTGAAGAATCTACCTGGTCATGAAGCTGAAATCGAAGCTTGCCGCACTCGTTCAGAAGAGGATCAAGATGAGATTGCAAAAAAACCGCGGAGGAGAAAGAGAAAACGCGGAAAGACGAGAGAGAAGAAGCACATTCTGGCCATATCGATATATCAATATATCGATACGTGCAAAATAGAGTTCACTTATTGTTATTTAGTGATATAGACTCTGTACTTATTCACATCGTTCGATAAACGGCATTTCATTATGAAAAATATTGTCATTTATTGATTTGGACACTGTACTTATTCATATTGATCGATATGTACGAGGCACGTATTCATATCGATTGATATTAATTCGAAACTTATCGAAAACTATCGATACGGCCGAAAATTTTCGATACCATGCCTTGATCTTGAAAAGAACAAACTGACTTGTTCTGACAAGACGATCTTCGCTTCTAGCATGAACAGAACATCATGCGAGCATCAAAGGCTATATCGACCAGCCGATGCGGGAAGTTCACCTAGTGCTCTCGGGTTCACAACCCGATGGTGGCGTAACGCATGCGATGCGTGAGAGCACTAGAGTATATGAAGAGCATTGGGCTCAAGCAAGCACTTCTGGTCTACAGATTGCTGCACTCATATCCCACCAAACTATTGCGTTTCGTTGTTAGCGTTCAATAACCGCAGCATCACATATATTGTTCGTACAGAACCTTGACAGTGGTATTCTCGTCCAGGCATTCTTGGGCATGGTCGGCCAGTTTAGGAGATTTATTCCAAAATTCTCCAAGATTGCCCAGCCACTCAATCGCCTTCTGAAAGATAATGCAGAATTTGTCTGGGAATCTGAGCAGCAGCAGGCATTCGACAATCTCAAAAGTGCCATATGCAATGCTCCGGTACTACAGCTTCCATATCAGAAACTGCCATCCATTATGGAGGTCGATGGATCAGGCACACACGTTGGCCAAGTCATCCTACAGGATCAAGGCAAAGGTATGAGGCCATGTGGCTATCACAGCGTAACACTTTCTGACACACAGAGGCGCTGGCCTATTCCTGAGATTGAGCTATTTGCCATCGTGGAGGGCTTCCGGTTCTTTCGCCACATCTTGCCGGGAGCTCCAGAGACTATCGTTCGCTCAGATCATCAGTCATTGGTTTATTTCCAGTCCAAATCCACACTAAGCCCCAAACAGGCGAGGTGGTTGGATGAGCTCTCCGAGTACAACTTTCGGATTGAGCACATTGCAGGCGAGAAGAATAAGGTTGCAAATGCCCTTACACGTATTTCTGCCCTTTTCGAACTCTCCGACAGATAGTCCGCAACATCATATTGCCTTATTGTATCAGGGGCAGGAATTTGACCCGCTTCCTTGCTGAGGTGTAGTGAGCCTTGTACCAATCCATACCCTTGCACAGATACGCATACATGCGGGTACCATTTATGTGGATAATGCTGGATGTGACACACCGACAGTTTAATCTGTCACTTGTCACTTCCTAAAGTAGGCTGGGTGACCGTCACCAGTAGTCGGGAAACTCCCGTTAGTATTTATGTGTATCTCTCTTTTATCAAACTGACTTTTTACCGTTCTGATCCCGAAACCCTTATTAACTCAGGGTTTATTTCCAGTTATCCGATATATTCACTCCGAACTATATATCTGACAGGTTTGGCCCCACTTACGTTTTATTTAGCCACTGCGACACCGCCGGGATGATTGGCTAGAGCCAGACGCTTGGGATGGGGTGAGGCGCTCCGCGCGTGGAAGTGCCGGCAGTCGCGGGTATGGCCTGAGTTTTGTGGGTTGATTTACGACGAGTTGTAGGACTTGAGAACGTTTTTCTACGGGATTTAACGTTGGATTGGTTTACGTATCCTGGTTGGTCACCACACCGTTTCGTATCGGCCGCCATCTACCACACGACTTCTCGGAATTACTGATCTCTCACGGCAGCCGTATCGCCGACGCGCCGCATTTCTTGGCCGCCCGAGACTTCCGCATTTTTTTCACGTCTTCTTGCCTCACTCCACCCCTGTAGTCTTCTTCATCATGGTCGCTTCTACTAGATCCACAGCTAGCATGGCGAATCGCCGCCGCACATTAAACACGATTTTTGACTCCGTTGCTGCCAGGCATGCCAACACACCCGCGACTCCGCCAAGCGTAGTTCATTCTCATTCTGGAAAGTGACAGAAATTTTATAGTCATCAACAAGTCACAATTCTATCGGATTGAAATGACACATTCATCATTCATACTTCCTTACCGTGACAAGTCTCTGAATAGTGTTTGCCCAAAAATAAAATGGGCACCATTGAGATAAGCGATCATGTACTGAAGAAGATACACATATCACTAGGCAATACCATGTTCTAGTCATAATGAAATGGCATTCCAGCCATTCATCAAGTACGAAAATACAGCTTGTACTAAGTTGTTGTCATTACAGACACTTCTTGATCGACTCTCCATTAGCTTCGATACCAAAGTTAACTTCGGTACCATCACTGATTTCGTTGTTCATCATGACAATCATTATCCAGAAACATTGTCTAAGTTGGGCACACCATTGTCTAAGTTGGGCACACTATAGTGACCCTGAACTGACAATGTATGTGGGCTGCAACCCAAAAACTGCATATCGTATCACAGTGAATTGACAATTTGGCATTTGCCACATTCAAAAACGTCAGGCATATTGCCGGTATGACGTAGAGAGAATCGGTGTTCATATTGACATTGTCACCTCGAAAGCATTCGATGAGTAATCTCAGTCTGATTTTCTATCAAACCATTTTCACATAACATAATGATTGAATAACATTCTCCATCACCATCTGATTGGTTTGATACACCTCGTCGTTTTAAAGGGGGAGGAAGAAGTATAGATTCATTCATTCTTTATACATCTGCCACAAATTGATTTTACATCATTGTGATTTTGCTTGGAAGATTAAAAATCTTATCAAAAGTTCCAGCATTTGTATATAGCAGCCATAAAGTTGATGACACGGTACATCATGCCGATTGAAGCATCAAATGAAGTCTTATTTGACTCACTGACACATAAAGTTCATTATGAAGAAATCATAGATACATATTTCTCCGGCTCTATCATATTATATGAAGGGCACTGACATACAGTAGGAGAACGATGGTTTTTCAAATGTGAATAAGCTATATTGTAAGCTTACGACCATCACTTTGACGTCAACAGCCTAAGATGCTGATTGTCGAAATTCAAGAGTTGAAGGATTCGTTGAATCAACCTTGGTAACATGTGTTTTGATTGATGAATTGTTGATCCATGGTTTCTCCCCAAATCTAGAGAAGCTGGCACACAAGTTGTTGCCAATGTCTTAAGGAAAGCATCTGAGCAAAGGATTGCCAGTTGTGCCATCAGGCATCGAATTCCATAACAGCAAAGCCGAGTGAGTGAGATCCGCCACTCTAGCTATTTGCCCGTCATTCCTCCCAGGTTCATGACAAGAGACAATTCATCAAACTCATACACCAATGCATAAGTCACATGCATGGTTGCACAGTTTGTATCCGAATGCAACCCCATCGAGGTTAAGCATCTAGACAGCAACTCTGGCCAATAAAAAGCCTTCCTGTCTTCGGATATCTTGAGCATTCTCATTTCCAGCTCCACCAAGATCAAGGAAGCATCATGCCTGCGCCTCGCCAGGACGCTGATCCTCAAAGCTGCACACTTGAGGCGAGCCTTATGAGACAGTGACCTTTGGTATGTGGGGCGTCAACCCTTATCAAATCCTGAACACTTGTTAACACCTGGATAAATTTATCATGATGCAACTTAAGTGGGATTATAAGTTCCACATAATCATATTGTCTACGTATGCTGAAGGCATAACTGCCGCATATGGTCACAATAGGTCGCAGCTTCTATAACATTGTGGCTTCTGAGTCAAAAGCTGATAGCCGATGACTTTTGCCAATAATTGCCGACCAAATAATAATCAGGCCGTGGAAACATGTACCCAAGGGTTTTCGTCGATCGGTCGTATATATATCAGGGCTGCATCCCAAGAACTGCAGGGCTGCATCCCAAGATCTGCAAAGCTGCATCCCAAAAACTGCAGGGCTGCATCGCAAAAACTGCAGGGCTGCATCCCGAGAACTGCAGGGTTACATCCCTAACATTTTTACCCTGCATCAAATTGATATGTCAGGAGCAGGAATTGATCCTTCCTTGCTAAGGTGTAGTGAGCCTTGTATAAATCATACCCTTACACAGATACGCATATGCGGGTACCAATATCTGTGAAAAACTGCTAATGCTACCTTTGCCAAGACCGTGGTTAGTCATCGGATTCTGTGGCCAGTCATCCGAAGCTAACGGAGACATCGACTGAGGTAGACGGAGTTGTGATCCTAAGTTGTGCTTGACAAACATAACTAAAATAAATTTCACATTAGTACGTGGCGAATCCACTCTCACTCATCGCGACAGATGTTCGTCAAAGCGTGCGTACTGGACCAATAATTGAGGAGTTGAGCAGACCGGGTAAAGGATTATAAGTCCAATCCCGTTAAGCAGGGCCACTCCGTTTGCATTAAAACAAGCCCCCGGTGAAATAACTCCGGAAACATCCAAAGGGCTCCCCATGACCGCCTGTGAACCTCCTTTGATGTCTTTAGGAGGGGAGGAAGGGTTGGGTGCACAATACATAACAACTGTGGAAACGAACAGCAAACGATCAGTTGTATATATAAGGCCGAGAATCGTGCGATTATAAATCGTTAAATCGTGGGATCATCGTTCGTTGAAGCGACGACGGCTAGCGCAATAATCCGTAACGTAAACCTCGGATACTTTGAATCGTCACTCTGACGCACGATACGTGTGGATCAATCAGTAATCCAGCGTCAATCTGTATCACGAAACGCAATTCATTGAACCTTGAATCGTCACTCTGCAATACGATACGCAATTCATGGGGGCTACATCCTAAGAACTGTAAGGCATAGCCTGTAAGGCATCATGCTAAGGTGAGGGACTAAAGTGGACTCAGTTCCCCCCAAAATCCTAAAAACACCATGAGGGACGCCTCAAATCGGTGCAAGAAGACTGGTACCAGCCGAAGCAACAACAACAAAGACATCAAAGACATATACAAAGGTATGCCCGTTGTGAGGTCACAACTCTTTTAAGAGGGGAGATCTGTCAGGGTCATGACCGATGACATATGTGTCATACATGTCATACGTGTCATACCATGTCATGTCATGTCGAGTCATGTCATATATTATAATAACAGACAGTCGTCAGTACGGTCGACTATGACTGTACATGTCATCAGATGATAAGTCACATCATCTGTCATTATTCAAGGAAAGACTTGAATGACACCTGTCATCGAGAGTTCGTATGTCGAACTCGAAGATGGCAAAGCAAGATACGATCTTGAAGTAACAAACAAGAAATCATCTTCGCTTCTAGCATGTGCGGAACACGCATGCGCAGTATTATGGGGCGAACGCATTATTCGTTCTGCCGATACTGGTCGTTCAACCAATGTCTCGGGTTCACAACCCAATGGCGGTACCATCTATGCGATGGGAGACATTCGGTATAGATGAGCTAGCGTTGTGCTAGAGCAGCATCTTCTCACAGAAGTCACTGCACTCATCCCGCTCATAACTTGCACGTGTGTTACAATCCAATAACACCGCGCTTTCTATGATATTATTGATATATTGAGGGCTCGCATATCAGCCCGTATCACAGACCGTAATTTGTCATTCGGATCTTATGGCCAGTCACTCTGAACTGCCGGAATGTTCCGAGGTAGATGGAGTTGTGATCCTGAGTCGTGCTTGGCACACATGACTAACACAAATTCACATTGGTGTGATTTGTCGGCAAACCACCGACCTGGCGAAAAAGGAGTTTGGCAGATCGGGTGAGGATTTAAAGTGGACTCATAGAGACCCTCCGATATCTCGTAAGCAGCGCCTTCTCCGCCTGCATTAAAACAAACCTTGGAAAAGAAGGTTCTCCATTCGGCCGTTGATCCTCCATAGCAGTTCCAGGAGGGGAGGAAGGGGTGGATGCATTATATCGCCGTGCGCTATATGCATCATATCGTTCGTTAAATCGTCGATCGGCATGCGCATATCTCTCCGTAACGTAAACCTCGGACAAGAGATACCCTGAGTCTTAGGGCTAGATAAGCGAGCCCTCAGTATATCATATAAAATACAAGTAAACGCTGCGTTATAGAACAGTAACACAAGCGTAAGATAATAGCGGGGGATGAGTGCAGACTTCTGTGTGAAGATACTGCTGAAGCACAACGCTTCCTCATCTATACCATATGCCTCCCATCGCATAGATGGTACCGCCATTGGGTTGTGAACCCGAGACAATGGTTGAACGATCAGTATCGTCAGAACGAATAATACGTTCGCTCCATAATACTGCGCATGCTTGTTGGCTACTACCCGGTGCTTCAATACTGTTACAAGTATCGAAGCAACACGGATGTAGCCGGCATTAAACTTGGTCATATAGGTCAAACCCCATCTTTGAAAATTCATTTATGACCCTTTTGAATTTCTGAAAACATGTATACATGCCACCATCAAGTTTAAGGTGGTGTATTTTGAGCGCGCTTTCGAGGGGTAAAACGCCAGAAAAAACATTATTTTGCTCAATACTGTTACAAGTATTGAACACTTAAACCCTTGAGAGACCCTAATGCGAGGCCTTGGAGGTCAAACCAAGCATCATGTTTCGATAATGGATAGCATTGAAGATATCTAGCAAGTCACTTGCGTGATTGATATGAATTAGGGCCCGCGCGGTGATGGAACATGACCCACACCCGCCAAAAATCCGAAATTCGCTTTTTTTAAGGACGAAAATTATTGAATTGCCTCTGCGCGAACGTGTGACATAAGCACATACGTCATGGTATGACGGCCGCGAAGGCTTCTAAAATTCGATATGTATATATACTTGGTCAGTTTAATTGTTCGTGGCCTATCCACATGCATAGAATGCAGTAATGGCGTCATTCATATTGTCGGGTGTGGTGGCAGGAAAGCGCCTAAATATGCCATTTCCACCCGCACCCGCACCCGCACCCAATGCGTTTCCACATATATGGGACCAATTACCAGATGCCAACGGGTCCCATGACCTAAACATGATTGGGTATGGTGTATATCTTCAATTTGAATGCTTACGCGTGTGATTCGGTAGTGTGGTTGGTTTCTAAAAAATTATTGAAAATATCATGCCAATTGACAGACCTTTGTGAACTAGGGAATCAAGAAAATCACTACCCCTATGGCATTATGCATCCATTCAGAAGCCTACAAGTGGAATATTGACCAATGGCGCATATGGCAACTAAATTTAGGTCATAAGTGTGCCCGGATATGCGGGGTAGCACCAATGGACCACCGGGGGTGCCTGAAAAAAATTATTGAAATTCAATACTTATTGTAACAGTATTGAATGCGATTTCAATACTGTCACAAGTATCGGCGGGCAGTAGCCATTGTTCCGCACATGCTTAAAGCAAAGATGGTTCTTGTTTGTTACTTCAAGATCGTATCTTGCTTTGCCATCTTCGAGTTCGACGTACGAACTCTCGATGACAGGTGTCATTCAAGTCTTTCCTTGATTAATGACAGATGACGTGACTTATCATCTGACGACATGTACAGTCATAGTCGACCGTACTGACGACTGTCATTATAATATATGACATGACTCGACATGACATGACATGGTATGACATGTCTGACAGGTATGACACGTATGACATGTATGACACATATGTCATCGGTCATGACCCTGACAGATCTCCCCTCTTAAAAGAGTTGTGACCTCACAACGGGCATACCTTTGTATATGTCTATGATGTCTTTGTTGTTGTTGCTTCTTGCTGGTACCAGTCTTCTTACACCGATTTGAGGCGTCCCTCATGGTGTTTTTAGGTTATTGGGGGGAACTGAGTCCACTTTAGTCCCTCACCTTACAGTTCTTAGGATGTAGCCCCCTTTGAAGTTCGTATCGTATTTCAGAGTGACGTTTCAAGGTTCAATGAATTGCGTTTCGTGATACAGATTGACGCTGGATTACCGATTGATCCACACGTATCGTGCGTCAGAGTGACGATTCAAAGTATCCGAAGTGTACGTTACGGATTATTTGCGCTAGCCGTCGTCGCTTTGCGAACGATGATCCCACGATTTAACGATTTATAATCGAACGATTCTCGGCCTGATATAGTGCACCCAACCCTTCCTCCCCTCCTTAAGCTACTTTGGAGGATCATAGGCGGCAACGGGGAGCCCGTGTTTGTTTCCGGAGTTATTTCACCGGGGGCTTGTTTTATTGCAAACAGAGTGGCCCTGCTTAACGGGATTGGACTTACAATCCTTACCCGGTCTGCTCACTCTTGATATGGTCCAGTACGCACGCTTTGACGAACATCTATCGCGATGAGTGAGAGTGGATTCGCCACGTACTAATGTGAAATTTATTTAGTTATGTTTGTCAAGCACAACTTAGGATCACAACTCCGTCTACCTCAGTCGATGTCTCCGGTAGCTTCGGATGACTGGCCACAGAATCCGATGACAAACCACGGTCTTGGCAAAGGTAGCATTAGCAGTTTTTCACAGATATTGGTACCCGCATATGCGTATCTGTGTAAGGGTATGATTTATACAAGGCTCACTACACCTTAGCAAGGAAGGATCAATTCCTGCTCCTGTCATATCAATTTGATGCAGGGTAAAAATGTTAGGGATATAACCCTGCAGTTCTCGGGTTGCAGCCCATTGCACCGAAGGTGCATCGCAGTTATTGGGATGCAGCCCTGATATATATATATGACCGATGGACGAAAACCTCTTGGGTATATGTTTCCACGGCCTGATTATTATTTGGTCGGCAATTATTGGCAAAAGTCATTGGCTATCACCTTTTGACTCAGAAGCCACAATGTTATAGAAGCTGCGACCTATTGTGATCATATGCGGCAGTTATGCCTTCAGCATACGTAGACAATATGATTATGTGGAACTTATAATCCCGCTTAAGTTGCATCATGATAAATTTATCCAGGTGTTAACAAGTGTTCAGGATTTGATAAGGGGTTGACGCCCCACAAGCTAAAGGTCACTGTCTCATAAGGCTCGCCTCAAGTGTGCGGCTTTGAGGATTAGCGTCCTGGCGAGGCACAGTCATGATGCTTCCTAGTCCATAATGGAACTGGAAATGAGAATGCTCAAGAATGACCGAAGACAGGAAGGCTTTTGGTTGGCCAGAGTTACTGTCTAGATGCTTAACCTTGATGGGGTTGCATTCGGATACAAAATGTGCAACCATGCATGTGACTTATGCATTGGTGCATGGCTTTGATGAATCGTCTCTTGTCATGAATCTGGAAGAAATGACGGGCAAATAGCTAGAGTGGCGGATCTCACTCACTCGGCTTTGCTGTTATGGAATTCGATGCCTGATGGCACAACTGGCAATCCTTTGCTCAGATGCTTTCCTTAAGACATTGGCAACAACTTGTGTGCCAGCTTCTCTAGATTTGGGGAGAAACCATGGATCAACAATTCATGAATCAAAACACATATTACCAAGATTGATTCATCGAATCCTTCAACTCTTGAATTTCGACAATCAGCATCTCAGGCTGTTGACGTCAAAGTGATGGTCGTAAACTTACAATATAGCTTATTCACATTTGAAAAACCATCGTTCTCCTATGTCAGTGCCCTTCATATAATAGTACAGAGCCGGAGAAATATGTATCTATGATTTCTTCATAATGAACTTTATGTGTCAATAAGTCAAATAAGACTTCATTTGATGCTTCAATCGGCATGATGTACCGTGTCATCAACTTTATGGCTGCTATACACAGATGCTGGAACTTTTGATAAGATTTTTAATCTTCCAAGCAAAATCACAATGATGTAAATCAATTTGTGGCAGCTGTATGAAAAATGAATGAATCTATACTCTTCCTCCCCCTCGCAAAAAGAGATGTATCAAACCAATCAGATGGTGATGGAGGATGTTATTCAATCATTATGTTATGTGAAAAATGGTTTGATAGAGAATCAGACTGAGATTACTCATCGAATGCTTTAGAGGTAACAATGTCAATCTGAACATTGATTCTCTCTACGTCATATTGGCAATATGCCTGACGTTTTTGAATGTGGCAAATGCCAGATGATATCAAATGCAGTCGTTGGGTTGCAACCCACATACTTTGTCAGTTCAGGGTCACTATAGTGTACCCAACTTAGACAATGGTTATGGATAATAATTGTCATGATGAACAACGAAATCAGTGATGGTACCGAAGTTAATGATGAGTCAATCAAGAAGTGTCTGTAATGACAACGACTTACTACGAGTTGTATTTTCGTAGTTGATGGATGGCTGACATGTCATTTCATTATGAATAGAACATGGCATTGCCTAGTGATATGTGTATATTCTTCAGCACATGATCACTTATCTCAATGGTGCCCATTTTATTTTTGGGAAAACACTATTCAGAGACTATATGATAAAGAAGTATGAATGATGAATGTGTCATTTCAATCCGATAGAATTGTGACTTGTTTATGACTATAAAATTTCTGTCACTTTTCAGAATGAGGATGAACTGCGCTTGGAAACCGTATGCAGATTGCGGGTTTTCCAAGACTTCGTGGCCTAATGGATGAGGCAACAAATTTCTAAACATTCGAGAATGAGCTTTCAAAGAGTCTTTATTCCTCAATGAAGCATACTTGTCTTATGCCAAAATGATATGAAATTACAAATATGGTGTCAATCTATATGTGGATGGTTTATACCATTGTATGCTATTACAGTATACAAATAAGTAGTGATGTCAGAATAAAAACTTTGGACAATTGCAACTCAGTACAAACTTGAGTGCATTCAAGCCCACTTGTATGTTCAGAATCTGAATCTAATGTACTTTTCTAGCTAAAGCTACCATTGACTGTCCAACATCCACTGAGGACATTGTTTCCTACGTCTTTTGGCATCACGCTCAGCTTTTTTCTTATTCTGCAAGCGCCTCTTTGCTACTGCTACATCCGGAACGTTGTACCAGCCACGAAACTTGCTGGAATCTACTAGCTCATCTTCTGAGCTTTCTTCATCCAAAAGCAAAACTGGCTTCAACATGTCTTGTTCTTCCATCGAGGACGAATCACACAGGGAGGCAGCAGACCTGCAGCATGCGAAGAAAATAAACAGCAAGAAAGTCACCATGCAAAATTACCATCCACTGAAGGAGATGACTCCCATCATAGGGCGGTATTGGATGTTTTGATATGACACATGGAAAATATGAGTAATTCTTAGAGAATTTTGGGATAAACATCCTGGATTGGCTGTGCTTGATTGCTTTATGCCCAAGAATGACCGAAGAGATTGCTTGCCATCTTTCAGCCATATAGCGTGGAGGCTGCTTAACAACGGTTGGGTCATAAGCTGAATAGCTATATCAGCTTTGTCGGAGGCGGAATAGCCATGATTGCACAGACTCTGTCTTTCATGATGAATAGACCTCTGAGAAATGGTGTCTGAAAAATCAATACTTTTGACAACAACTCAACCTTTTGGTATGATGAAGAGCTGATGATCTTTGTTGCACTACAATTGTTTAATGTGCACTAATGAAATGCCTCGTGATATAATATAATCTCACAAAATAGGCATTGCTCAATGGCGATATGATCAGATATGTAATGATCAATGAAGACAAGATGGTTGGTATGGCTCATTCAGTAGGCATAATTACCTCAAAGAGATGCCAATACACGGATACATATCAAGACATAAGGGCAATAGGCTTATTGTATAGCCTTCAAGGCAGCTAGCATTTATGCTGCATTGGTTAACTCAGTGGCTTTGACCTTTCTAGGTGTTGTACTAAGGCCGTAGCCTGCATATTGCATTGAGTACTCTTGACACCTTTAATGATACAATCAGATGATATGTATGAAATATCAAGAATGGTTGCCCTTTTCAATGATCATCGGTGGCAGAGGCTATAGTGCTTGCACCGTGTCAATATACAATTCTTGTTTGGATACATGTTAGACTGGATGTATACAATGTCTAGGTCTTCAAAATCAAGCTCATATGTATGTTATGGCTGATGACCTTAGAAATGTTTGATACATATATGTGTCAACTTCATGGAGTTCTGCATGGTTTGACTATATATAGTCAGGCTTACCAAAACAAAAACAATGATGCAACTTATATTTGTTTTATTATTTGTCTTTATTATTTATTTGGTTTTTAGTTGTATTTCTAGCTTATCATCTTCCCCCCTCAAGGAAGTGTATTGCTAGGCGGTTGTCAAGCGCCGTTCAAAAACAACAGAGGTCCGACCTCTATGTGATGACGTGGAAGCTTTCTATGAAGCTGGATAGCAGTTCTCGGGTTGCAGCCCATTGCACCGAAGGTGCATTGCAGTTATTGGGATGCAGCCCGAATCCACGTCATCAGCGTGGGTCATATAGTGCCCAAGCATGTGCTGTATATATACAACACTACCCTCCAGCGGCGAAATGGTTTGCTATTACCATCATCGTATGCTGCGGGATATCAATATATAATCAGAGAGCATGGTAATATATGTACCATGTTTGTCAATATCGGAGAGACTGTGTCTTTTTTAAAATCCTGATGACTATATGTATAATGGTGCTATACTGATGTCAACACCTTCTCTCTGAATGATTTATTGATTTCAGATGTGATGTCGTGGCATAAAATATGTCCACGTCATTGGCACGAGTCATGTTGTGTCCATGCATACACGATCTTAGCGCAGGTCACAATACAATGCCCGAGCATACGCGATTAGCGTAGGTCACATTGTGCCTCTATTTATCACATCTGAGAATATCTGTTACTCATCTTTGTGAGTCTAGACAACATTGTGCTGATTGCAATGCTTTCTCTGGTGACTTATATATCACAGATTATACCAAATGTGGTGATCAGTCCAGTGCAATATTTTGTCACCGGAATGTACAGGGATTGTAAATGATTGCAATCCAGCCGGAGGAACAATCTCAACAGCTTATTCTGTACTAATGAATTCATCGGAGTTATACTCATTTCGACGATTCGAAACCCATGCCATTTGTAGTAATGACAACTCACATGGATATATAGGGTTTTTATCAGAATGCTTTTATGTGATGTCTACATATTATGAACAATTCACTTGCATCTTAGGACAAAGGAGTTACGCTTAGAAGGTCTTGCATGGTGGTCACCAACAGTTATCAGCTGTTATTCGGGTGCCAAATGCTGCCTTCAGCACTGGGACTATATCAACCAGTCTTACAGCGATGCACTTGTCCTTCCCACTTCTATGTACGGCTATAATGCCAAAGTGTATCAGGTGGGATATATATATACATTATATAACTATCATCTTCTGATCCAGGATATGCAATTAAGCATGGTATCAGGTTATATGTTATGTATATAGTTCAGCATTCCAAACTTACTCGAGAATGTAAATGCTGAGCAAGAGTCAACTTATAGTCATCGGGATATAGTTTCCCATCCGAGTTTACACTTTATTAGTGATGGTGGATTTAACGTTGTACAGATTTCAACGTTACTCTTGGATGCAGTGATTTTATCAAAAGCAATCCATCAGAAATCACCAGATTGGAATATAAAATGGATATGTGTGTAATCCTATCCACCTTCTTCCCCCTTGAGGAAGTGTGAACACATAGGCAGTCAGTTGCTTATATATTTCATAGCGTATAGCTTACAGCTTATAGCTTACAGCTTGCAATCCTTGTAGGAAGCGGCTTATACAGTTTTAGGGTTGTTGCCCGATATATTATCATGTCTGTGTTGATTACAGCATGATATATTTATGCCAAACACGAAGTTTATCGAATATTTAGTGGCATTTTAGGGCATGTTCGGGGTTACAGTGGCCCATATTCCCAATAATGTGATTAGGGTGTTACATGGTATCAGTAACCCTAAAATAGGTAAAAATAAAGCAGTATAAATATTTTGCAAACATTTTTAAGCAAAACTGCATTTAATACCACACTGAATGTTACGTGGTTTTCAGGAGGTATGTTACACCCTTGACACACACATTCAATTTTAGGGTGTTACAGGGTGTTACAAGTGCTGCATAAATCAGGGATTGTTTATTGATAGCTAAATATTCATATTAGCAAAAAAAATCAATCCGAAATTTTCATTTTTAAATCATGCGTAAAACATTTTGACGCATTTCGTTACAGCCAATATGTACACCCCTACATTTTCCACACCTGCTATCTAGGGTGTTACACGAGATATGACTATGGTCATTATGATTTTCTCATACCTCAATAGGTATAAAATCATATTATCAAATAAAATAGGGTCCGATTTTCAATTTTCAAATCTATCGCAAACGGATTTTACCTATTTTGGCCGTTTTTCGGCTTGATTATTGTTTCCATAATAACATATCTCTGTGTGTGTGTGAACTGCAAAGTCCAGAAGCACTGCATATCACTTCACCTTTGCACATGGCAATTTTCATGGCATAAAAGTGAATTATTCTGCATATCAACATCTGAGGTTGATCATATTTGTGGGTTTTACTGATTGAAACCCATGGATTGCCATAGCCACACATTTTTCCTAGAAGGCACCCAAATTTTTTTGGTCAATTTTTCGATGAAGCACCCAAATTTTTTTGGCAATTTTGAGAAGGCACCCAAATTTTGATAAAATTTTTCTTGTCCATATTTAGCTATAAGCGTGCGGGGAAGGCTCTGCGCGGAGGGTTTGAGGCTTGGAGGCGCCCAAGGCGGTCGGGTGGGGCGGCGGTGGCTAGGAGGGGCGGAGGCGCGGACGGGCGGAGGCGCGGAGTGATAGTTATGTGAAGATAACTAGGGGATGCCGAGTTAATCCCCGAGTGTGGTGTGTGGAGGGTGTGTGACGCGGTAAGATGAAATAACGCGGTGAGATGAAATAATGCGGTGAGATGAAATAACGCGGTGAGATGAAATAATGCGGTGAGATGAAAACAAAATTGCGGTGAGATGAAAAGATCAGAACCAGCTAAAATCGTCAACTCAGAAGCAATTAACAGAAAGGACAGCGAATAGATACCTTAAGCACGTGGTAGAAGTAGTGAGTGTACCTGTCAAAACACCGCAATCAGACGTGGTCGCTTTCACTTCAAGGCTGAAGATTAAAATTTCGCTCGATAGAAGAAGGGAGAACGGTAACATCTGGTTGGCTAGTCGCAACAGAACGTCTTCGAACTCAAAGAACGAAAGCTATTTTGGTGAAATAGTACGCGTCAATGTATTGAAGCGTAGCAGGGACCTGAACGAGGTAATTTGTGTCGACTAAGAGATTATCTCCAGAACGGACCAATAGTTTCCGATGAAACTGAAAATTGCGATCCATAAATTCGCCTTGGTGATATATCGATCATACCAAGGGATGCCCGAATCCGACGCAAAAGGGAATAGCAGGGGGTACAACACGTATGGTAGTGTGTCGCGATTATGAACAGCGCCGTGTCGTGGCGGGTGTCAGGGTGGCCAGGCTGTTGAGGTTCCAGGTGTGAGGGTTGGTGGAGTAAGGGCGCGCGTGGCGGGTGTCAGGGTGGCCAGGCTGCTGAGGTTCCAGGTGTGAGGGTTGGTGGAGTTAGGGCGCGCGGGCTGTTACGGGGGAAAAATTTTGTATATATTAATGGAAAGTGAAAGGTTCAGGAAACAGGGCAAAGTTGTGAAAAAGGGCCCCTTCTGGGAGTGTCAAAAGTGCACGGGACTGGTGAGCATCCCCAAGGGTCTTGACAGGCAACCTGACGAAAAGGTGCCGGGTCAGAGCGGAGTCCTGAAGGGGAAGGCGAAAAGGGGCAATTCCAGCTCGAGAACCACGCAACGTCGGCCAAACGGGCTGCTGGGCCCGACTCCAAAAGGGATACCAAGGTCCAGCAGTCAGCAGATACCAAATTCGCAACTCGCTCGGGCTGGCTGAAAAGGTTGAATTAAGCCCCCGCGTTGGGCCGACCAGCCCGAGTGGGGATGCCCAAAGAAGGTGGCGGCAGTCGGCGCTGAATTCACGGGGTCGGCTCAGGCCACAACAGCGAAAGAACACAGTCGGGTAAAGTTTCGGAATTCATGGTGTCCAAGCAGCGAAGGAGTGTGGTGAATCCACTCTGCGTTCATACGGCCGGAGCGCGCGTGAATGCACGCTTGAAAACGGTCGCAGCGGGGTCCGGGCAGAGGAGCCGTTGAC